>JAIQCU010000020.1:0-137854 GCA_022114935.1 Leptestheria dahalacensis | reverse complement strand
CGTAGTAAACCTACCGGCGGCCATCTTGAGAGAGGGTTCTTGAACCAATCAGCTGAACCAGCCTCTTCCAATTCATACGTCACTGGCGGCCATCTTGAGAGAGGGTTCTTGAACCAATCAGCTGAACTTAGCCTCTTCTCATTTGTACGTCACTGTCACGAGATCTGTATCCTTGGCTTACATCACGTCCGTCTGCTTTAATTCTGCCAGGAGGGAGCACCCTACCATTTACTCTTATTTTGAACATGGTATAGCAGACGAACTCGTGCAAGCCAAAGGGTTATCATTCAAAACCATCGATCTGTTTGTTTGAAGATAACTGTTCACTTTGACCCAGACAGCCTCTTTTGAATTAATGTGTTAGTGTGAATATTAGCACAGTTTCTTTAAACAGTCTGGAATGCGGATGATGCCTGAAACTGAAACGGACGACTTAAGGAAACCCCCAAGAGGCGGGACTTGTCGGATCCCAACCGGTCCCAGGATCCAGCTTTTATCCGTCTATCCAATAAGTCTGTCTCTTATCTATCTACCTATATGTCTATCTATTTATCTACGTATCTATCTATCCCTCTCTCGCTCTATCTCTCTGTTTAGGTACCAGTCTATCCAATCTATCTCTATCTATCTCTATCTATCTCTATCTATCTCTATCTATCCCTATCTATCTGTCTATCTATCTATCAATCTGTCTATCTATCTATCTATCTATCTATCTATCTATCTATCTATCCATCTATCTATCTATCTATGTTTCCATCTCGTCTATCTCTCTCTCTCTCTCTCTCTCTCTCTCTGTTTATGTATCTGTCTATCCAAACTTTTAAAAAAAAATCATTTGAAGAGAGCATGCAGGCTTTCGCCCATGGCCCTCTCCCCTTTGTCGGGACCTTATTGTATTAAATTATCTTAACTTGCAGTTTATCTTCAGTTGTCTATCCAAACTATCTCTATCTCTATCCATCTATCTAGCTATCTATCTATCTATCTATCTATCTATCTATCTGTCTCTGTCTCTCTCTCTCTTTATGTATCTGTCATCTGTCATCTGTCTATCCAATCTATCTCTATCCATCTGTGTATCTCTCTATCTATCTATCTATCTATCTATCTATCTATATATCTATCTATCTATCCATCTATCTATCTATCTATCCATATATCTATCCATCTATCTATCCATATATATATTTATATGTCTATCTCTCTACATATCTGTCTATATATCTGTCTACCTACTTATCTATCTATCTATTACGGTACACTAGTCACAAATATGTCATATTTAAATCATTCATGTAATTATAGTTATTGAGCGTTTCATTTGACTTTTACCACAGTTAGACACTTCAAGATGCCTTTGAATTAATTGTATTCATGCATTTGAATAGCAACAAGACGATTTGAAGTATTAAGACCCGATTGGTTCTGCTCGATGCCGTGTTTCAGGGAAAGCGTCGAAAGTAACCGTCGTCGAGAAAGTGATGAATGACTTGATTGAAAATTCAGATTTTTCGAAAAAGCGCGCGCGCGCGCGAAAGGGAAAAGTGCGAAAGGATCGCAAATGTTCACTTGTCTTTTCTTTCAACACGGACCGGTTCATTTAACTTATCTTATAACCGTAACTATATAGTTATATACTTATAATAATAATAATAATAATTAACACCTATACAATCATATAGAAATTAAAGTTAAGTTCATTGTTGTTACATGCTAGGGAGGGCTGTGATAACATTCCGAAGCAAATTAGTCACGTGACTGTTGTTGTTATGGGAAAGTTGTAATAGCGTGTGATGGCAAGAGGAGAAACTTGCGTGGTCGCAAGACGTTACCAAAACACACGGTCGTGACGTCACCGGGGGTGGGGGGGTCAGAGGTCAAATGTCTCGTTGCCAGTTTGAGAAATCTTCCAATACAAGTTCCGTTAGATTGCAGGATGTGCTTTACCTTCTTTGTTGTCGAAGATGACTCATGTGTCTTCTAGGATTCCCGCTCTAATTTTCAAGATTCTCAAAGATTCTCAGCGATTTTTAAAGATTCTCGAAGATTCTGGAAGACTACCGAAGATTCTCGAAGATTCCCTATTACGATTATCACACGCTCTTTGACTCTTTGACTGACAGTGACTGTTGACCATGACTCGGGCGGTCTTTTATGATTCCCGGTGAGATTCTCAATGATTCCCTGGGATTCTCTACAAGAATGTCAAAGACTCCTGATTATAGACCATGTTTTTCATCAATCAAGCTGAATCTCCCGGTGATTCTTGGTGATTCTTAGTGACTGTCGAACATGATTCTCGTTGTGATTCTCAATGATATCGCGAGATTCCCTGTACGATTGCAAAAGACTGCTGATTCTAAACAATGGTATACATACACCTCTTAATGACCGAACTGAATCTAGCTGAATTCCTTGGTGATTCTCAAGTGAATCCCCGTGAATCTTGGTGATTCCTTCGCTTTTTGAAGCGCACATCGGGCGATGACTCTTCAGCAAATTCCTTCAAGAAAGATGAATGAGTCACTTGCGAAGAAAACCGGTCCGCCTGTACAATTGATGAATGGCCTTGTTTACATGACGTTACTGATTTTCGCGCCTGTTTACTTACCGCACCTGGAGTCGACCTGTCAAATTGAAAACAAATTAAGATCCAAATCCACTGATTACTTTATCGAATTCATATACATCACTTTAACTGAACATGAGTTGATTGATATAAATTTTAATTGCTTTTTAAAATAAAGAAATGATCAAGTTTAATTTTCGTGATTTTATGTTGACTAAGAGAAACCCGCAACTCAAATTTAACAAATTTCCAACCGCTGCACCCGTTTTTATCAAAAATCAGGATTTGTTTATATTGACATAAGATCTTAAATGTATTATATGGAAATTACATACAATTTAACAATTGCAAAAATAATTAAAATTATTTTATTATTAATTATTTAAAATTATTTTATGTTGACTATTATAAGGTCAAGTCCGCTGCTGCTCGAATTCAAATAAACTCCAACCGCCACGCCCGCATTTCAAATTCACTCATGGTTTAACCGGGCAGGGCTTTGTTTTTATTCAACCAAAGGTACAAGGGCGTCCAATTTCATTTATTTAGTGTATTTCTGTTTGTTCTTTTTTAAATGAAATTTTTATTTGTGAAAAGTGAAAAAATGGCAGCACCAAGTGAAGGACTTTTATACCTCGGAAAACGAGTTTGGTCGTTACGGTCCGTTGGCAATTTTTTTTTAATCAAGAAACTTTCAGTTTTGATATTCCCTTCCACCGGGAAGTGTTTTGAGAGGGAAAAAATGTTTTTTTTTGTCGGGTGACAAGTGAAGCGTTTTTAAAACGGCTTCCCGCCAAGGACGAATTACACTTCCTTGTTGTCTATCTAGCCCAGTTGTTTTACTGACCGTGATGTCGGTTTAAATGCAATAAGTTCTGAATCCTGGAAGCGGTTCTTTAAAAAGTTGAATCGGATTCGTCTGAGTTTAGTAAACACGACATTGCCACTTGATGTTTCGATTTCGATACCGAATTAAATATTAAGATATTATGATGAAACCTGTGTTTATGTATGATTCATTAAACTTAACATGGATTTATTTAAGCGCTAATTATCTAGAGTTGATGTCAATGTGGCTTTTTAACGTTGACTTTAATCAACAATGGTTAAAGTCAAAGTGGCCATGCTACCATGATTTAATGGGAGAATGGTAACGTATAATACAAAAATGACGCCATCTAGTGGCAGTAAGTTATAACTATAATTTCGATATTAAACTGGAGTAACTTCATCAAAATAAAGAAGTAATTCACATTCTGGTACACGTAAAACTTAGACCAATTAAGCTAATAATACACGAGAAACCAAGGATTGATTATGGACCATAAAGCGTTTCATTCATCTCGTTTTACTATCTCCTCCTTTTGCTACTCCGTACCGTATTGTTTATGTTTAGTATACAGAATCATCACCCGATTCAGTGTCGCATTTCAGCCAATCACAGTACGATACAATTGCGACTTTCAGACTTTTGATAAGGTTAATAAATATAAAGTATAGATATCGAATAGAACCCGGGGGTAAATTACGCAAGTACTTCCGTGCAAATTACTTTTCGCTTCTCAGCATCGCTACATCAGTAGCCGCTGCTTCGGTTTTCGCGCGCGCGTGTGCAGCGCCACCTAGCGGCCAAAAGTCGAACTAATGTCTCACTGCTTGTATAACACTGCAGCAGCGAAATTCGACTTGGTATGACCATTGGAACTCATTCATTGACTTACTACACCGAAAGAATTGCGCATTTCTAACTAGATAATAAATACGCGCTTCTAATTCACTTAACTTTTAGCATTGATATAAACAGTGATCGTTCAACGAATTAAAAAAAAATAATAGAAAAATGGCTGTTGTGCCATGGCCGTATGCGATATCCGGTAGCCAAAGTGTACTTCAGTATGTTACCAATGATCAGCAGGACAAGATCTCGAAACTTGTTGACGTCTTGATTAACAACGTCAGCTTGCGGCGGCCCGTTGGCGTTGGCATTATCACGTGAGACGCCAACGAGGCACACTGGGTTAAAAAGATTCTCTGTCGAGTCCTGTAAAGAGAAAACCGTCTTTCAGATGTAAACAAACATGATTAGCTTTTTGAATTTTTGAATTGACGAAAAGAAAACACGATAACGAACTGACAAGCAAACAATAACAAACGGAAGTTTTAGTCTTTTTAACCGGTTTGTCAATCAAATTGGCTTATCTTGTTATTTCTGCGCTCGGTAATCAGGTGAGTCGTAAAAGAAAGATCTGTTATTGTTTTCGCAATCTACATTGATTGTTTACGAGGGCCTTATCGCGCGGGACGCCGGCGACTGTTGGTCGTGGCGCCTCACGGGATTGTTTCGTCCTCTTCGTTGAATTCTGCCATTAAAAAAGCTTACATAATTTCTCCATTCTTTCTTGTTTTTAATGAATAATGCCCTAGCCTTTCAAACTGGCATTAAAGTATCTGTTGTTTACTTTCAGACGTCTCATCGTCCGAGCCCTGCCGTCTCAGTGCGCCCGACCTTATCTACCACTCGTAATCCGCGCGTTTATCTCGGCAGCTTATCTGGTTAAATTGGCCAAATACATGTTTTATTGTTTCCTGATGTTTGACGGCTGCTAAACCGGAAAGTTACAAGTAACCCGCGGCACATCGACACCGTAACGCTACTCCTCGTTTCCTTTTGCAACCCGAGTTCACTAAATTCAAGATGTTGATTCTTAATTAGGTGCTGGAAAGGAAATGCAGTCGGATAATATGCTCATCATAATTCTCTTGGTATCAGTTGCCGCCACAGGAAGTTCTCAGAGAACGGGCAATGTCTGGACGACGCGGCAAGACGAGACGCGTCCGAATAGCGCACAGTACGACGAACTGCTCCAGATGTTGATCCAGCACTACAATACTTACAACGGGGCCCTCAACGAAGATGAATTCAAGCATTTTTGGGAGAACCTCCAGGGCAAGGGCAACACGACCTGGAAGCCAAAGGAGCTGCCGGCCATCAATTGCGGGAAGAATATGAACCTCGAGGAACAGATCCTGTGCAAAGCATCGAAACACGTAATAGATTTGCGTTATAGATTTATATGAATTGGAGCTTGTTAGGATTTCACTCTCTTTGGGAGGGTGAACGTGACTTTTTAAGGGGCCTTCTGTCAATAGATAATAACTTGAAGATTAGGATAAGCTGGGGCATTTACAGATAGACTGCCATGTCATCTTCCATTCAATGGGTTTTGAACAAGATCGTTATTCATCATTTATTTTCTAAAACCAACAGTTAAGTAATAATTATCCTGTGCTTTTTATAATTTGACAACTTTTTTGTTAAATAATGAATAGTAAAATATTTGCTAATAATATTTTGACAGAACCTCTCGTAAGTAATCTCTGATTGGTTCTACGCTTGAAATGACGTGTCGGTGTTTACAGCTGCTGGGTTTTAACTTAAACTCAGTTAAAAGCTTAATCGCCTACTTAGTTATTCAATTAAGACGACGGTAATGTTGCGACTCTCTAGGATCGTCTATAGTCTGTTCCACCAAAATAGAACAAATTCATCCAAGTTTCTCGCTTATATCTTTAACAGCTTTTGCTGGATAATAACAAAAATTTACCCAACGATTGTACTATTAATTAGTCAGATAATCTCACATTCTCGGTGACTTTGAGCCGTTACTTTAGCCAGAATATATGACGTTATCAGTCAGGCAATCCGGTTTTAGTAACATTGGCTTCTTTTCAGGATTTCTGTGTATTCAGCAGAGCCAAATAGGGTATTGTTAGAGTTACCATGACAACCCTGAAGTAACAATAGCAATAAGCCAAGAATGGAATAGATAAATAACCCGTAGGATATAAAGAAAAAAATAGAGGGGAAAAATCCTGCATTTCTAAGGAAACTACTCAACTCACCCGTCTAGATTATTTACACAATATTTTTTTCAAAACTCGTTTGGCTGGTTCTATCATAGATTTCTATTAAAAAAATATATAATTTGTTTTAATCTAATATACTTTGGCTTTAACTAAAATATTATATTAATTAACTTTCTTAATCATCCAAGTTTTTCCGTGATATAATGTCATTTTACTCGAATTGAATCAAGTTTAATTTTTCCGAGTTAATTTAAACTTTTATTTGAATTCCATCGGCCAGTGCCTGGATTCGCCGGAGCTGTTCCAGATGGCGTTAGGATCCCTCGGCCCGGGTTCCAAGGTGGACGCGCAGGCCTTCAAGCAGATCTGCCCGCTGATACTTTACCAGCTGGAATCTGGAGTGTGCGGCATTTCCAGAACCGTCCACCCGGAAGTCAAACCGGCCGAGGCCAACAAACGACCTTCAACGGGAGAAGGTCTCCTTTCAATTCCTATAATGCTTAAGCTAGTTTAAAATGCAATAATTCAAGATGAATATATTTACTATGACATTAGCAGTATTTACAATAAATTTTTATGGTAAATGCTTCTTTAGCTACTATTCATATTACATTTAGCATTGAATGTTACTTAACTTGTATGTTTACAGTTTGGGGTTATGGATTGCTGTTCGTCACCTTGATTAGCCTCAGCTCGCTGGTAGGCGTGTCCGTAATGCCACTGATGGGGAAGGCGTTCTACTCGAAGCTGCTGACCTGCCTGGTGGGCCTGGCTGTTGGGTCGCTGTCTGGAAGTTCCGTGTTTCACCTGATACCGCAGGTTTCATTCTGGACATTCAATACTTTCAAGTTTAATTTCCTCCCCCGCCCCTCCCTGTATCAATTTTGAAAAATTTAAGAAGTAAATTTTTATTATTTTCTGCTTTAGGTTTGTAACGTTAACTTTTAAGCTAATTAAGAAAATTAATTGATTGTTAATTTTATGAAAAGACAATGCGTGATTAAAATATCTGAAAATATTAAATTAAATTTAATATAATAAAAACAAGTTGAGAAATTCGATTTAAAAAAATATGTAAAATTATTTAATTTTATATTACACTTTGCTAATGAAATAATTAAAGGGCGTCAATATCGCCAAAGGAAAAAAATACCAAAATATCGGAAATTTTTTAAAAAATATAAATTGCAACTTATCATCATAATTAAGTTAATTGTGCTAATTTTAAATACATTGTGTAAGATTTCTTATAATTAAAGGGCGTCAATATCGCCAAAGGAAAAAAATACCAAAATATCGGAAAATTTTTTAAAAATATAAATTGCCACTTATCATCATAATTAAGTTAATTGTGCTAATTTTAAATACATTGTGTAAGATTTCTTATATGCAGGGTTTTATTAATAAGCATTGTTTCTGTTTACGTGCTTGATCAGGATAATGTATTAGAAATCTAACGGTCTTCGAATTAAGTTAATGAGATTAAGTGATTTTATACGGTGGAACTTATATAGGGTTGAATATATATCGTTTTATGAATGAGTGACATATTCTTATGTCGGTATTTAAGTTTTAATCGGGCTTTTTTAATTCATTGTCAGGCTTTCTCAATCCCCGATTCAGACCCTGATCATCATTACCTGCAGACTTCGGTATTGATCTTCGCCGGTGTCTGGCTCTTTTTCATGATCGAGCGCCTCCTCAAGATAGTCATGGACGTCAGACAGCGACGCAGTGAGGAGGAGAGGAACAAAAACGCTCTGCCTCTCATGGAGACGGCTAATCGAAACAACGCTGCCCCCAAATTAGCCAATTATAATGTTTCCACCTGCCCCAGCGGATTGGATCGCCCCGCCAACGGAACGGCCGCCAAGAATCACGAAACGCATCCGCACGAACTCCTGGTACCGACGCAGACGGAGATTGAAGCCATTTATCATTCTCAGGAACAAGTCATCAAGGCCTCCTTTGGACACCAACAGGTAGTTCATTTATTCTTTTATTATATTGAAATTATACAAGTGTCCTTACGTTCATTAATAGTTATGTACTTTGATTTACTATGGTTTAAAAATAATAATAATAATGAAAATGAACATGATAGGTAGATAGATAGATAGAAGAATAGATAATGGGATGGATGGATAGACAGACAGATAAACAGATAGATTAAAGCATGGAATTAGTTATAGATAGTTAGATAGATTGATTGATATGTAGGTAGTTAGGTAGGTAGAGAGGTACTTAGAGACATAGATAGACAGATAAATTGATTGATAGGTAAGTAGGTAGAGACAAATAGATATAGAGATAGGTAGGTGTTTAGATAGATAGATAGATAGATAGATAGATAGATAGAGAGATAGAGAGATAGGTAGGTGTTTAGATAGATAGATAGATAGATAGACAGACAGACAGACAGATAGATAGATAGATAGATATGTTAGGTAGGTAGAATAGATTGAAAGGTAGGTAGGTAATAGATAGATAGATTGGTATATACATATAGAGAGATAGACAGATAGAGAGATAGTAGATAGATAGGTAGATAGATAGGTAGGTAAACAATGTTCAACATTTTGATTGGCTGTCTAGAAACCTCACCGACGACACAGCCACGAGCACATGATTCATTTCAAGAGCAACGATTCGCCGATCGCCACTGTGGCCTGGATGATCATCTTCGGCGACGGGTTGCACAACTTCATCGACGGTCTGTCCATCGGCGCCGCCTTCAACGAGAGCATCCCCACCGGCATCAGTATCAGCGTCGCCGTCATGTGCGAGGAGTTGCCGCATGAACTTGGTTAGAAACGAACGTTTGAAATTTATGACTCAATGACTCCACTCGCGTCGTGATTCAGTGACTCGATTGCGCTATCCCCAATATTGTTTTACAACGTCTTACAAGAAACTCTGGCAATAGTATAGAATCTTGTTAAGACATTAGTGTAAACCATTGTGACTCACCATGAAATGTTCAACGTTGTCATACCTAGGGTGACTCAGTGACTCAACCAGCGACGTGACCTGTTGATTCACTCAGTGAGTCATTTAGCATCATAACTCAATGATTCGACTAGTTACAAGACCCGATGGTTCAATTTTCGGTACGAAGTATCGGAACGTGCTAAGTCAGTTAACATGGAAAGGATTCGGAACTCTATTCAACTAATCGCATGACTCAAAGATTCAACTTATGACGCGAGTAAACGGAAATGGCTCACTGCAAATGAGCCATTGAGATCATTCGGTAACTTAATTTTCGATATGACTCATGATTCAACCCGTGGTGTGACGTAATGGTTTCCTGGCCACATGACTTAATGCAATGGAATTGGAGCAGCGAACCAACTGAATGACTTATTGATTCATTCGCTATTGAGATGGACTCAGTTCACGATATGACTCAATGATTCAATCCCTGGTACGACTTACTGGCCACATGACTTAAAATAATGGACTTGAAGCAGTGAACCATTGGAATGACTTATCGACTCATTCACTGATACGATTCTGAACTCAACCATCGGTATGATTCAATGATTCAACAACGGCATAATTCATTTACTCGTAATAGAGGCATGACTCGTTGACTCAGTTGTGAAACGACTCAATGGATTTAACCAGAAGCTTGACTTACTGATTCAAGGACTCATTTAAAATGCGTTGACTTGGTGATTCGTCCAGTTGCGTGACTCAATGATTCAACTTGCTATAACCCGTCGAGTTGCTTAATCAAAACTTTATGGGTTAGTGGCAACATGACCCAACCGAGCCATTGGAATGACCCGTAGACTTACCGAAAGGTAGAATTCAAAGACTCAGTTAGCGTTATGGTTCAATGACTCAACCGCCATCATGAATCAGTGAGTCAACCAAACGACATGATTCAATGGCTTTCAGTTTTAACTAAAAAGCGATAGACTTACTGAAAGGTTGAATTCAAAGACTCAATTAGCGTTATGGTTCAATGACTCAACCATCATTATGATTGAGTGAGTCAACCAAACGACATGATTCAATAGCTTTCAGTTTTAACTAAAAAGCGAGTCATTGGAATGACTCATAGACTTATCGAAAGGTTGAATTCAAAGACTCAGTTAGCGTTATGGTTCAATGACTCAACCATCATTATGATTCAGTGAGTCAACCAAACGACATGATAGAATGGCTTTCAGTTTGAACTAAAAAAGCGAGCCATTGGAATGATTCATAGACTTATCGAAAGGTTGAATTCAAAGACTCAATTAGCGTTATGATTCAATGACTCAACCATCAATATGGTTCATCATTATGTTGGAAAATTTTCCAACATAATCGATTCTCCTGGCATTAATCTAATGTAATTTAAAGTTAATTATTAGCATTATAGTTAATTAAGATATAATTATTTATCATTCTGTCTATTCATCTTCGTTTATTCACCTTCTGTTTACTGTTTTGCCTCCACAGGTGACTTTGCTGTTTTACTCAGCGCGGGAATGTCGATGCGTCAGGCCCTCCTCTACAACTTTCTGTCGGCCTGCACCTGCTACGTCGGACTGGCTCTCGGTATCCTCCTGGGCGAGATCGAGGCGTCCATTTACATCTTCGCCCTGGCCGCCGGCATGTTCCTCTACATCTCGCTCGTCGACATGGTACCGGAGATGAACGAAGTCGTCGAGGAGGCCAGTAAAGTCTCTTTAGGTCAGGCCTTGAAAGTGCTTCTCCTTCAGAACTTTGGTATGTTCTTGGGAGTTGCGGCTCTCTATGTTTTAGCCAGATACCAGGATCTCATTAGATTCGGTTAGTTGATCTAGTATAGCCATTGTTCATCATCCCAAAGTAAACCAGATAACCCTCATAACCCTGCTTTTTTATATACAAATTATGAATTATCAAAATCAATTAAAAAGTTGAATTAGAGAGTCCTTGTTTCGTTAATGCGCCCTGAAAGCATAATTACTTAAAATACTTGTTTAACAAAAATATGTTTCAACAGTGACAAAGACAGTGTGCCTGTATATGTTTGTTATGGCGTATTGATTGGCTATCGGTGAACTAATGTAGTGTAGATATGCGTAGTTCTTTTTTTTAGACCTCCTTACTCGTTGAACTGCAATAAAGGTGAAGTTAGAGAATACAGTCGTCGTTTGGAAGTGAGCCGTGATGAATTGGCTGTTGTTGTTGGAGGCCGTAAAACGATGATTGTCTGTCACGCGTGAGCTGGAGCGTGCGTAGACTGAAAACCACAGAGTAATTTTTAAAGAAAATTCAAAAAAATTGTTATTTAAAGGATAAGGAAAAAGCGGATAGAATGGCGGAATTCGGAGTAGTTGAATTAGTAACAGTCGGATTAGAGTCTTAGTAAAACTATTAGATGATAGTTGGATTTAAGAAACAGTTAACTAGTTGGATATGTAGATATATGAAATGGATAGATAGATAAGTAGTAGGTAGTTGGACAGAAAGCTGGATGGATGAAAAAAGATTGATAATTTACGAAGTAGATAGGGGGATAGTTAAGTAGGTAGACAGACAGGTAGTTGGATAGGTAGATAGGTGGCTAGTTAAATAGTTGGTTTCGATAAAGAGATTGTAAGCTACGTGGATAAATAAGTAGACGAATAAGACGGATGGGATAATTAGTTACATAAATTAGATAAATAGACTGATAGATTAGTAGACAGGTAAATATACAGGTGGATAGAAGGATGGATAGATGGATGAAAAAGATAGATTGGTACCTACATGGTTAATTAGATAGGAAGGTAGATAGATAAACAGACAGATGGTTAGAATGGATCGGTAATTATTTAGTTGGATTAATCAATTGGTAGCTACATGGCTAGATTAGTAGATAAGTTAGATGAGTAGACGAATTATAGATTGCGATCAGATGGATGCATGGAAGGATGCTACTTAGATAGGACATGTCACATTGTTGGATAGCTTATAAACTTATGAATATCTAGGTTAGTTTAGTTTAATAGTAGTTTAGTATTGGATGCTACTTGGATAGATAGAAGGTAGATAGATCCATTGTTGGGTAGCTTATAAATTAATGAAATAGCTAGGCTAGGTAGTTTGGTATTGGATGCTACTTGGAAAGATAGATAGATAAATAGATCTATTGTTGAATAGCTTATGAAATAATGGATAGCTAGGTTAGATAGTTTGGCACTGTGTGCTACTTGGACAGGTAGATAGATAGGCACTGGCGTGCCGTGAGATGAGCGAGTGGGGCGAGTCGCCCAGGGCCCACGCCAATTTCAGGGCCCAATTTGGCAAACCGAGGGGCCCACAGAGGTCCCAAGGTGGGTCTTTAGCCCGAAAGAATCATGGGTTTTGCCCAGGGCCCCAAAGTACCTCGGCACGCCACTGTAGATAGGTAGATCTATTGTTGGATTGCTTATGAACTAATGAAATAGCTAGGTTAGATAGTTTGGTATACACAGATAGATGGATGAACAGATGGACAGTTAGCACCGCTTTTTCAATAATTACAAGTATAGGAATGACGCACGCTCTAATCCATCTACGGAGGAGGAGGAAACTAACAGAGAAATTCCATTAGAATTGCGCATGCGTGTGAAGCGCCGTTTTACTGCTTCTCCATCTCCTCCTGCACTTCCCACCATCACACACACGGGCTTCCTCTTCATTATCCCTTCCTTCCTCTTCCCTCCCATTCATCCGCCATTTCTGTTTTGTTCATCCTTTCGCCGGCGGACTCCCAGAAGGAAGGAACCCGTGTTCCAGTCGACCAGCACAGTTGTTGGCGGACCGAGTTGCGCACCAGTCAACGCTTCCCAATCACATCCCATTCAAATATCAAGGTATTCTTCACTGTATCATCAACTTTAAACTCATTATCTTTAAACTGTACACTATAATTAGTTAATTTTAACTCGTAATAAGGAATGAATCCGCCGAACTTTTCGGTTATTGATCTCGGTCGGGTTTCAGAGCATGCTGTTTTGGCGCAGCAGCTCAGTTTGTGATGCTCCCCACCAAAAAATCTCGTCTGGAACATTTATTTTTTGGCCTTTTTTTCCTGGTTGAAGATGGATCGTTCGTTTTGTTCCCTAACCTTCTCAGAACAATCGTTTTTTATCGCATTATTTATTTAAATTCATCTTTTCTATTCTGGTTGGGTCGTCAAGACATAGAGTGAATTCCTTTATAAATTAAATTTTCTAAAAATTTATTATAAATATATTCATGTTAATTAATTTTTATAAAAGATTGATAATAATCATAAAGGAACGAATATAACAGTTTTATTGAATTTTTTCTAAAAGAGAAATTTTTGTGGCAGGAGAACTGAAAACATGTCCGGTCCATCGACGCCCAATCGACGTGGAGGTATGCGTCGCGACGACTGCGACGCCGGCGACATGTGCATCCCCGGTATTGGCGAGAACAAACCGAAACCACGCGTCCTTGGGACCTCGTTTTTCGGTTACGTACCCGATGCTTTCAGCATGAAGACGCCAGATCTGCCTTCCGGAAGACCCGGCAAATCCAGAGTATTCAATATTATTGTCATAACTTTAACAATATGGGCTATTATTATAACTCTAACACCTCCAGTATTGATCTTATAATCATATTATTACGCGCAATTAATATTTATTGTGATAATTTTAAGATAATTATCATTTTCTTTATTTTCTACCAATTGAATTCCTCTAATCTACCATTACTTTTTAGATTAATTAGAATTAGTTTATTTTAATCTCGAGTTTAACTATTCAGTTAATTTGTTGCTAATAAAGTAATTTACTTTTGAAATAATCTGCAGGAAACGGGAGAACAGCCCGAGGTCTCGCAGAGTGTTCCCGCTGATAATCCCGAAGTAAGTCTCCCCGTTCGACATCTGCTTCGGGATCTTTTTCTCGATAGTTTTAATAAGCCAGTAAATTTCATTAGCACATTTTTAATATCAAATTGTATTGAATTCTTTTCAGACCGAGAGCGTCGTCGAGGAGCCACTGACGCAGACTACCGTTCCAGCGACGGAAGCGATTCCCCTCGAAGAAACGGTATCTTAATTAAACTTAATTTCAGTTCCTTTTATCTTCATAACTTTATGTACAACTTAACAGAACGTAAAGAAACTCAACTTAAACCCAATTTAACTAGATAGATAGATAGATAGATCCCCCCCCCCTGGACTTAAAAAAGCGACTCGTACAGCTACAGTCATTTTCTGTAAATATTTCCTTTCTAATTTTATTGCGCTAGTTAGTTATTTACGTCTTCCGGGCCTCGGGTGGTACACACTTGCTTTAACGGCTTATTCCCTAACGGGACCTTTCTTGATTCAATGAACTATTTTGATTCAATCAAGATTATCATGCTATAAGCATAATCATATTACAATTTATTAACATCTGCTATCAGTTTAATAATTACGCTATTGATTCAATTGAAACCCAAGTCTGTTTAACAATCGTATTTTTAAGAAATGATATTCAAACTATTTTGATTTATTTCTGATTTTATTTTTCACGGTTATTCTTTGTCACGTTGGTTTGTGCCTGAAGTTCCCACGCATAACACACACGAGCGCTTCCGGTTGTAAATAAAATCGGACAGAGACGTGTCATTCCCCACAGGGTAGAAAAAGGGGCGGGGCCCGGCAAATTGCGCCCCGCCCCTTAATGCGCTCTCAATTTCACTTATCAATCACTGCGTTGTTTTAGTGACACATTCACGATGTGTGAGGTCGTCGAACTGGCTTTTTTTATTTTTCTATTGGTTGAGTTATTTAGCTGAAACTGTTGAAAAACAAACAAGGATTGTTTACGTATCAGATATCAACATTAGATTAAGTGAATACTGATTAAGTTAAATTACATAACAAAGAACTGAAGTAAATTGAAACTAATGAATTTAAATTAGTTTTAATATGCAGTTTGTTATAACCGGTTATTAGAATAGTATCCCTCCTTGAGGTTATCTAAACTTGCACTGGTTGTATGCATCACTGGGCGGGAAACTCAAAACATGAATCGATTTGTTCAAAATGAAAATAGTTCTCGTTTCGGCCGCTAGATGGCGTTTCCGTCGATAATGGGTTTCGCTCCTAAACCTACATTGTGTTGCGCGGTTTTAGTCGGCCGTGCCCGTAGCAACGGTTCTGTCCTCCCTGGCTCTCAGCTTCCCTTTGTGGGCTCAGTCGTTTAACCCTCGAATTCCATCTCCGTTCTCTTGAAAACCAGCTCCGTACTTTTGAAACCTTACGCGTTTTTACCAACGAGGTAACATTTTGATCTACCGTTTTTCTTGAGGAAAATAGAGCGCCAGATTCAAAAATTTTGAAATCTGAACCGCAGTTTTGATAAGTTGGGCTGTTAAGAGTAATACGTTCTTTTCCTCTGTCTGGTGCGTTGTTTACGCGTGGGAGATTCTCGGTGACGATCAGCGCGCTGCATGCATTTCTGAATCCGCTGTGTTTCTTTTGTTTGTCGTAAATGGAGGGAATTTGCGCATAGATTAATAACCGGTTTTCGGCATTGCCATGGTAACTGCGCCGGTGCCCGCCGTCGATGTCTGCAGCGCGTATTGATCGTCTCTTTGAGTTTCTTTTTGCGCACAGCCACGCGCTGTCTGCTTCTTTTTTTTCAAGATTGTTTTTCACCCCGCTGGCCAGTTTTGTTCAGCGGGTTATCACTTTCAACACGGTCAGCTTCATCCTCTGTTCTGTTTAATCAAATTATATTGAAATATATAAATTATAAAGTTAAAAATTAAGTTGAAAAGTTATCCATTAGAAGTTCAACATGTCCGGAAGACCGTCAAGTTCTACGCCGGTGCGCAAAGTACCCATTCATCTTCAGGTATTTTTTTTATTTTTATTTTATTTTTTTATAAGTTTGAAATATTATTTACAAGCCATCAACTGTCAACTACCGGATGGACTGTCGTTTTAAATCTGACGGGCAATTTTATTATTTGTAATTTTTTTTAAATCTGATTTTGTGAGGCTGATTACGGTCCTCCTATTGTTGACGGTAAACCTTGTTGGGCGTAGTCGTCGGTCTGCATTGCGATTGCGCTGCTGTAGAGAATGATATACATTTGAAGGTATTTGTTTATTTCCCACGCACAGTATTGGGTGCTGCGAAAAATGGTCCCCCGCCAAATCGAGTCCCCCCCTCCACCCTTGCAGTCCTGTGATATTTTGATCAGCAGTAGTTTTTATCTGAAAAACTGCCAGGCGAATTACACTTGGTGCCAAATTCAACAGTGACACAAACAAGGAACTAAAATACTCTACGACTTTCGGTATAATTTGTTTTGTAAATCATTTTTTAAAAGGAAAATAGATTAGATTAGTCACCGTTTTAAAGCATTTCCTGAATTTGTTAAAATCTCAATATTGTAATGTGTAACCTACTTAATTATTGTGTTATATAGAGTAAACCTGCTTGCGAAATGTGGTCCCCCTCGTCTAGCGTGCATATGGATCGATATGCAGTTGTGGCTATTTGCCAAACTTGGTCTACCCTCCGTCCGTATCCCAAAATTCAATACTTACGGTTCTTATACAATAATTATATCCTTGCCAAATTTGTTCCCCCTCCCCTTTTTATATCATTTATAGCAGAGACCCATTCAGTAAGGTCTCGACTATTTGCCAAATTGGGTCCGCCCCCAGCCGCCCTTAAAGACGTGCTGTAGACAAGGGAAATTTAATTACGAGAGCTTGCAAAATTTAGTCCCCCTTCAGTGGTGAACCTCTTGAATTTACCAAACAGATCAGCCTGAATAATAAGGGATTGTTACTGCGCGAATTGGTCCTACGGCTGTTTATCTGGCGTTGAGACCGGTAAAGTTGTAGATAAATAAATAGACCACCAAAATCGGTCATCTTGCTAAAATTGGTCCGCACCCTATTTCAAAGAAAACAGTCAAACGCAGTCGGAATAAATAGCTGTTCCAAGTGTGTGGGATACTTGGTCCTCTTCCTCTTCTGTCGAGAATTGTGTTCCCCCCTCCCTCTTCTGTTTTCAAACAAGCTCTATTACACGTTTCGGATGCTTGCGAAATCTGGTCCCCCTAGCTGTTACCGCCTTCTGTGGAAAAGAGATCGATCTTAAAACATCTTAATATTCAGTTCCAACCAGTCCTTCGGCTGTTTTTCTCCCGTCCCGGGTCACGAATTATGCAAATGTGAACCAGATTGACCAAAAACGGTCCCTTTCCCTTGAAGCCTTCAACTCACCTGAACTCATCGCAATGGGGCTGGACCATTTTCGACTCTTTAATTCCTTGTTTTTAATTATCGCAAGCGGCTACCAAATGTAGTCCTCTGTCCGCCTTTAGATGTCGTCACTGTTTGAGAATGCAAGTCAGTCGGTCGTAGGTGTGACTCGGTAAATTTAAAAAGTAGCGGTTAATTCTTCTCCGTTCTCCTACATTGTTTGTCCACCGTGCCAAATTTGGTCCCCCCCTTCCCCCGGTCTCTCTTCCATCTCGCCGTGTTTCTGTTTAACATGGGCGAGAAGGGCTTGTGCATGTTGTGTTGTTTTTGCCCTCAGGGCTCGGAGTAGGCGGAAGTCGTGCAGAGAAATTTAAAATCTTTGTAAACTCTTGTCGGGAAGAATGACTTGGTAATTCTATGCCCTTGTTGAGAATTTCCTAAAAAGGGTCGTTTTTCAGGCTGAAGGGGTGCGCTACCCTCCGAGAATCGTATGGATATTACCTTATGATTCTGGATAGGTCCTCGAGAAAGGTCAGCACGAATTCGTTCGAGGCCGTGGGATTGAAGAAAGATTCCTGCCGGTTCAAAGATTCTTGTTCTCAAGGTCGTCTGAAGTTTATGAACTCTGGGGAACTTGGCTGAACGATTGAATGACAGAGGGTTCATCGAACTCTTTATCTGAAATTTGATTCATTCATTAAGAGGATTTTGTTTTATATTTAAGAATACAAAGAAAAGAAGAGGTCCACATGGCGTAAACGTTTCCTCTTTACGGTTGTCGTTAAACGATTTTTATGGGGAATTTGATATGTCCGCCTCGTCGAGTGGAATAATGGTTAATGATATTAAAATCTCTCTTATTTTTTTGTATTTTAATAGAGTGCCCAGAACCGTCTGCTGATCAAGCATGGCAAAGTGGTCAACGCTGATGGAATCCAAGATGCTGACGTCTACATTGAGGATGGAATCATCAAGTGTGTCTTTAAAAATTTTTTAATCGGTTATTTATAACACTTGCCGAGGGGGGGACCAAATTTAGACGGGGTGTGTATATTTCAGCTTTTCAAAACAAAATGTCCGCGTACGGTGAAGGCATCTAACCCTTGTGGTGACCACGTGTCGGTATTTGTAGAGAATGCGGTCTTATCTTCTGTTCTGCCAAATTTAGTCCCCCCCCACTGTTTATCCTTCCCGTTAACCAGGACTCTTGAAATTCGTTAAAGTTTTTAAAGTTCCTGAAAACTTAAAATCCACTTTTACAGCTGCGAAATTTGGTCCCCCAGCTAAATTTGGTACCCAACAGAATTCTAGGTTCTGTGTTTTTTTTTATATATTTTTGCTTATTTTTAGCTGATAGGGATCGTGATGCTAAAATAATTGAACCTTTAAATGTTTTAATTATGTGTCAAATCCGGTCCGCGTGGTTTAACGCTGAGCGGACCAGAGAACCATAAAGTAGTATTGTCAAAATGAGTCCTCCGGCAGTTACAAATTAGCAAAGGACAGAAGGTTCCATGGGGACAACAGTTACGCTCTTTGAGTTCCAATCTGCCAAATCTGGTCCTCCCGGTTTAAAAAATAGCAAGTCTTTGTTGCTAAATTTAGTCCTTCGTACCACCATTTATCTAGGGACTTGATTTCGACGCGATTAATCCAAAATTAATGAGTCCGGCCAACTCCTAAGCTCTTTAGTTTATTTTTTTTAAATATCAACTAGGACCCTTTTTAACGGCAGGATATATGACCTCAGTGCCAAATTCTGTCCCCCCCCCCTCTGGTCATAATTCATCGTGAAAATAGGGGATGTCCTGTTCCACTCAACAACAAGCCGATAAATCTATTTAACGTTTCTTCATTTCATTTTTATTACAAGATTCACTTCAGGACTTGTAAATGGCAATCTCTAAATGTTAATCACTTTTAGTTTTAATTACTATTAACTTTTTCGTGATGTTGAAAATAGGCAAGTCGGACCGAATCTCATCGTGCCTGGCGGGAGCCGTACCATCGATGCCCGTGGGAAATACGTCATGCCAGGTACATGTTAATTAATTCATTAATTAACTTAATATGAATTACTCATAGATCAATTACAGTCTTATTATTACACTTCAATATTTATCAGTAGAATTTAATTAAATTTAAATGAAATTGACATTAACTTTATTACTTTCAGGTGGTATCGACACCCACACCCATCTGCAACTGCCTTTCATGGGGACCGTTTCCGCCGACGATTTCTATTCCGGGACCCGTGCTGCTTTGGCTGGAGGAACTACGATGATCAGTATAATTTTCCTCTTACTTTTTTAAATACAATATCCTGCATTGGAATGATAATGACATAAGATTTAATGATGGTAAACTAATCTGTATATTGATTTTTTTTTCTCCAGTGGACTTTGCCATCCCTCAAAAGGGCGAGTCGCTTATTGACGCTTACAAGAAATGGCGTGAGTGGGCTGACGAGAAAGTCTGCTGCGATTACTCGCTTCATGTGGCCGTCACCTGGTGGTCTGATAAAGTAGACCATTTATTATTTAATTACATATTATTATTTGGGAAATTATTATTATTATACTGTTATTACTATAGTTATTAGTTTAAAAAATTTATGTATTACCGTTATTCTTGCCAATTCATTTGCGATGAATTATATACCGGAATTTTCTAATTAATCATAATCATAATTACCTATCATTTCTCAATATGTGATTGATTTTTCTATAATTAAATCGACCTTGGTTTAAACTGTTATTTCTTTCCATTAGTAGCCTTAATTTGTTTTAATCCTAATTAAATTTAAATCTAATTCATCTAAGACCTACTTACAATTAAACCTACGAAATATCGTAACATAGTAATGTTTTAAACTTTAGTATTTATAAACTTATTATAATAGTACTCCTCCGTTTTCGAGTCATTTCGATCTTATTCATGTTGCCATTTATTATTATCATTATATATAAGTATTTTAACTTAATTCTTATAGCTGTTAAATTGGATTGAATTCTCGTTCATTCGTAATTGATTTGTAATTAATGAAAGGTGCAAGAGGAAATGGAGCAACTGTGCCAGGAGCACGGCGTCAACTCGTTCAAGATGTTCATGGCTTATAAGGACACTTGGCAACTGTCCGATACGGAACTGTACGCCGCCTTCGAGAAATGCCGGCAGCTGGGAGCCATTGCTCAGGTCCACGCTGAGAACGGAGATATTATCAAAGAGGTTAACTTGATCTCATTTTTTTATATATATAAAAATTGCTATTCCAGTTGACGCTTTTTAATTAATCTCGGATTATTGAGTTAAGTAGATTAAGATAATTTGACCTAGTGAATTAACATCTTTACACAGTTAATTAAACTAAATTTATTTAACTGTAATCCAAATATTCTAAAATGGTATGAACTTTGAATATTTTTATTTTTGTATCGTAGAATTGCAAGAAGCTGTTGGCAGCCGGAGTTACCGGACCCGAAGGTCACGCCCTTTCCCGTCCGGAGGAAGTCGAGGCGGAAGCTGTCTACCGTGCTTGCGTATTGGCCAAACAGGTACGTCTGTCGTTTCCTGACATGTTCTTATAAATATATATATTTAATTTAATTATAATTAATAAAGTCATCATTAACGCGGTGAAATAGGGAAGGTAAGCGAAACCCATCGATCCATTCCTGTCGCGTGCCACGTATTGTTTCACTTGTTTTTTTTTTAGTTTTTAGTTTTTAATTTTAAATAATATCTTGGGCGTAATGAGTGTTTTGCATGACTGTGTGGTAATCAGTTCCCCTGTTGAAGCTTTCATTGTTTTATTGTCATATTTTTTTAATTACAAGTTTTTGTTACTTTTATTAATTTTGATTTCTGTTTATTTTCGAATTTTTGTTGCCATTTTTTTTTTTTTGAAAAACTGAAATGGCGTAGGTGAATTGCCCGCTGTACGTTGTGCATGTGATGAGCCAGAGCGCGGGCAAGGTAATCGCCCAGAAACGGGCCGAGGGCGAGATTGTCTACGGTGAACCCATCGCCGCTTCGTTAGCCACCGACGGCACCCACTACTGGAACAAATGCTGGCGCCACGCTGCTGCACACGTCATGGGGCCGCCCCTCAGACCCGACGCCAACACTCCCGCTGCACTTATGGACATGTTGGCCAGGTAAATTGCAGTCGACATGCATGGAATGCATTTCAATGTCTCGTGCTCTTTTTATGCAATGAATTAGTCACCGCTTCAATCAGAGGTCGCTTTGGTTGGGTACCGTGTCGCTCGTGTAAAGGTAAGTTCAGTATTTGCAGCTTTAGTCATCTTGCGAAATTCGGTCCCCCTCCTGCGAAATTTGGTCCCCCGTTCCTTTTTCCATAACTAATATTGGTCCTTCCAATTTCACTCTACGGTGGTCCTAGTTTAGTTCTTATCCCTCTTGACAGACTTTCAGCACTTGCGAAATCTGGTCCCCCTATCCTGTTTCCGTCTTGGATGAGGGGGAGGGGGTAAAAACTAGTCCGTCTAGGCTAGTGTGATGTAGTCATTCTACTTCGCCCAAGTATACTTAGTTTACCCCTATCGAAAACTGGTCCCCCCCCCTTTCCTCTCCTTGGTGCGAGTCTCTTGACCAAATCCTGTTGATCTACCTCTTGGTTCTACAAATCTGTTTGGGGCTCCCTGCTTAACACTCACTTCACTGGCTGGTCCTGCAGGTCCACTGTCCGCTCTATGTTGTCCGCGTGTCGAGCAAGTCGGCGGCGCAGATTGTTGCCGGTCAGCGACGCCAGGGACTTGTCGTTTACGGAGAAACTTTGGCTTCCACTTTGACTTCGGATGGATCGCATTACTGGAACCGCTGCTGGCGCCACGCTGCCGGTCACGTGACTAGCCCCCCTCTGAGGAGCGATCCCGAAACTCCTTCTTTCCTCATGCAACTTCTCGCTTCGTAAGTTTGCTCTTCCCTTCAAAAAATCACTAACCTTTGACCCCCCCTACCGACAAGCCAAAACGCCCGTGAATGAAAAGATGAGGAGAGGTAAGAAAAAGGTAGGATTAACATGCTTTGGGCACCGTGAGGTAAGGGATACATGAACAAGTTAAATCAGCGCCACATTAAATTTTTGTGGATCTTAATGTATTTGAAGTTAACGGAAGTTCGTCGACTTTTTGCCAAATTGGTCCCATATCGGTGCCACTTTATTGGAACTAACCATTTCTGTAGACATTTAATAGCCTGCCAAATTTGTTCCCTCAGTATAAACTAGCCGTTTCTGTAGTAACAATTAGTAGCCTGCCAATTTTGGCCCGTCAATATGAACTAGCCGTTTCGGTTGGACATTTAGTGGCCTGCCAAATTTGGTCCCCTAAAACTGAGTGAGGATAGATCTACGGGTGCACAAGGGTCAAGTTCAAGTTATAATATCTTATCCTTTGTCAGTTTCAGGGGTCTTTAGATACAGAATGCTATTCTGTTATTGGTGAATTACTAAGCGTGTTAATAGATCTTGCCAATTTTAGTCTCCGCCAACGCATTGACCGATGATTAACGGATGATTAATTATACAATATCTACTTATCAGATGATATCCCTATCGTAAAATGCGTCTGGAATGCAAATTAAATCCGCAGCGGACTCTAACTTCGATTTCTAGCCATATTCTTTCCTTTTTGAAGGGACTGCCATATGCAGTCCCTGTGCAGTCCTCTTCATCAATTGAAACGTGTTGACAGACTCGTCATTCTCTGTATAGGGATGATCTTCAGCTAACCGGAACGGACCACTGCACTTTCTCTTCGGCCCAAAAGGAAATGGGCAAGGACAACTTCACCAAGATCCCCAACGGAGTCAACGGAGTCGAGGAACGCATGGCTTTGATTTGGGAGAAGGGCGTCGTCTCCGGCAAGATGGATCCCACTCGTTTCGTTGCCGTCACTTCCACGAACGCTGCCAAGATCTTCAACATCTACCCTCGCAAGGTTTCTGTTTTAGTCCCCATCATAGTAAGGTTTAAACAGTACCAGGGTTGCCAAATTTGGTCCTCTTCCTAAAAACTCGCATCCAGTTTTACTAGTTTTAGCCTGTTAGTCAAGCGCTGATTGCGAAATTTGGTCCCTCCTAGTAATTCATGGATTGTCCTGGGAACTTGACCTAAATGTTAAAAAGCTAGTATTCTACTTCTAGCTTGGAAAAACGGTCCTGAGATGGTTTAGTTACTAGGCTATTATATAACTGCGATAGTCCTAGCTGCGAAATACGGTCCCTCGTTAGTTTGTATACGACTGCTGCTTGCCAGCTGCAGTCCTCTTCCCCTTCTAACTCTTTAAACACGAGCGTTATTGAGTCTGGTCCCTATTAAGGGTCTTCTGCAAAATACGGTCCCTAACATCATATGTGTATGGTTAGAACTTTCAGTTTTAGGATTTGGATAGTTTAGATGTTACCTGCTAAATCCGGTCCCCTATTAAGAAGATACGACAGATTTATTGTAATCAAATGAACATAACGTCAAATCACTTGTATTATGACTAGTCATGAATTATACTCTGTTGAGATGTCAAACAAGTTCCTTTAAAGGTAACTTCTTCTGGTTCTGCCAAATTTGGTCCTCCTTACTTTTCGTTTTGGGTGGATAGCACGAGCTAGACCCGATTTCTGAAATACATTCTCATCTTCCTTATCGTCGATCTAACTATTTCTATCTGTGCTAATCTTCCAAGTGCGCTTGATACATGCAGACGAACCATTTGCTCCTGAAATTAGTTCTAGTTGCAAAAACTATTCCTCCCTTTGCTGAGCGTTACATTAACCTGTCAATTGGTGATGTAGGGCTGCATTGCCGTCGGATCGGATGCCGATATCGTCGTCTGGAACCCCAACAAGACTCGCACCATCTCGGTCAACGACCATCACTCGGCCGTAGATTTCAACATCTTCGAGGTATCGATTTCTTATCTAAAAATAATTATACTCAAGTGGATTGATTGGTTAATAGGTATCTAGATAGATGGTAGAAAGGTAGACAGGTTAATAGACAGACAGACAGACAGATGACTGGATAGATAGATAGATAGATAGATAGATAGATAGATAGATAGATAGATAGATAGATAGATGATAGATAGATAAATAGACAGGTGAATTGATAAATAGATAGGTAGATAGACAGACAGATAGATAGATAGATGGATAGATAGATGGGAGAACAAACACTGTACTGGTAATAGAAATTGACCTTGCGATGAAAATTAATTGGTTTATAAATTCAATCTTTAGGGAGTGACCTGTCACGGAGTTCCGGAATACGTCATCGCCGCCGGTCGCGTCGCTGTCGACGAAGAGGAAATCAAGGCCGTTCAAGGTTACGGCACTTTTGTTCCGACCGAGGTTTTCCCGCCGTTCGTTTACGATGCCGTTGCCCAGCGGGATCAGGTAGAAAGAATCACATGTTCAATCTTTAATTCTCAATTAAGTTTAACTGAATGTAATTTAATGTTTTTTGTTATAAAATGAGTTATAATAAAATCTTTTTTTTAAAACAGAAACTGAAACTAGCTAAAGTCGAACGTGGCGGTTCGTCCACGATCCCCTTCGCGGCACCCCTTCCGACCACCGTGTCGCCTGCCGCTGCCAACGGTGGGACTTCCCCGACCGGTACTGCCCCGCAGTCACCGGGATCGGTCAACGGAGAACCCGTGGACGAGCACCACGCTTCGGC
This sequence comes from Leptestheria dahalacensis, assembly GCA_022114935.1. NCBI lineage: Eukaryota > Metazoa > Arthropoda > Branchiopoda > Diplostraca > Leptestheriidae > Leptestheria > Leptestheria dahalacensis. The sequence continues at coordinate 112,516 of JAIQCU010000020.1, read as the reverse complement.
TACCCACATGGAGCACTTCACCCGCGGACCGACTCGCTCGGGAGGACGCAATATGCAGGACACCACCTTTTCACTCAGCGCTGAATATCCAAGTATTACGACTGTCCTTGTTATTCGATAATTTTAATCTAGTAATCAATGTTTATTAGCATGAATTTCATGTAGGTTTAAATACTGGAATACTATCTCGACTGATATCTTTGTATGTAAAGATATAAATCTAGTTATGCGGATCGTACCTGTTGTGAAGCGGCATGTGTGGTTAAAATTATAACTGAATTATGAGATCGAGTTGGTTTTCTGGATAATATACGTTCCATTTTGGTTTATCCGTTTAGTAGGATAATTAGGTTTAAATTTAAAGATGTATTCGTAAAAATATAAGAATTACGGAGGGTTACTGAGTAAAATACTTCAGGAAATTTTCAATCTGAAAACACATTGAATAATTCATCTTTGTGCTGCACGTGAGTCGAATAACTTGCGCGTCCAGAATAGGCAGCTAAACCTTAACTTTGAATTGTGATTTTAGTTCAGCGTCGTTGAGAATCTAACTTAAATTACCGTTCGCTCACCTGTTTACGTTAAACATGATTGGTTTAAGTTTAAAGTACTAACTGAAGAACTTGCTTACTTACTTGCTTACTTACTTGCTTACTTACTTGCTTACTTACTTATTAACTTGCTAGCTTGCTAAACTACTAACTTAGTGCTAACTACTACTACTAATTTACTAACTTACCTACTTGTTACTTACTTAACTTACTAACTTAGGAACTCGCTGTTCTTCACATTCCGCCGGTGTGATGTTAAACTAATTAACTTTAATTAACTCAATTAGTACGATATTCTTGGGGGAGGACGAGGGGTTTAACTTGAAATGAACAAGTCATACGACACCGGCAAATGTTTGGTTAGATCCCGCCGACAGTTCGGACAGTGGGCGTACCGCCATCCGGGTCAAAGCTCCTCCTGGCGGACATTCTGCCGGGCTGTGGTAAACAGAATCAAAGCCCACGGCCACCGTCGCAACCTTGGGCAGCGGCCATCCAACAGCCCAAACCGTCTTTTCCATTAAAAAAATTACAGTTAAATCTTAACTAAACACCAAATCCGTATCCGTGTTGCACTTGAAAGGATCCACAGTTTGGCAAATAGTCTCATTATGTTTGAATTGGCGTTAATTAACCATCTTCTTTAATGAAATCTTAACGTCTCTACGAAACTTAATAAGGGAAGCGAGATATTTGCCAAACTGAACAAGTGGAATGTGGAATTCCACTGTAGTTCCCACATGGCTGGGATTCTGCAAACTGTGGGTCCTTCTGTGTGTTGCATGATCGTTCCACGTGTACTTTTGTCATCAGCACACGGCAGTCTAGCGATCTGCACTTACTTTTCAATTGGTTCCACTTTGCGGGATTCTTGTAGATGTTGGATTTCAGTAATCCGGTCCCTGCTGTACACTCTGCACTGTAGTCGAGTTTCGTTGGTTTTTAATCGAGCTGAAATGGGGCGTGTTTACCTGAAATCGACTCATGTTTGAAAGTTATATCAGTTAACAGGTTTCTTAGGTTTACTGAAATTTAATCTTGAATTATAAGAGTATGATTTAGTGATGTCAACGACTCGACTCGACTCGACTCGGCTTGGCCCCGAGTCGAGTCAGTGGTCTTGGTCTTGAAGTCGAGTCGAGTCGCTTGACAAGGAGAGGTGGATTGGATGAACCAAGGATCTGATCAGCATTGTCAAGTAGTTGTGTCGTCTTGTAATTGGGTTTTTTATATTTTTATGAAAATTGGATTCTTCATATGTTGAATTTTGAATAGGATTATACTTTATTGGGGTTTCAGTTGGATTGGCTTTCCGACTTGATCAAACTTAGAGAAATGACGTTGAAACTGAATTTGGGCGGTCCTAAAAATTAACAGATTTTAATTAATCGTAAATTGCAATAAAAGGTTAATGAAGTTTTGTTTTTTTCCCTGCACTGGATGTCGTCCGTAATTGAGTCTCTAATTTCATTTCTAATTTTAAAAAATTACTTATTTGTTGATGTTGTTCTGTTTTTAAATTTAAAATTTAAATTATGTGTTTGTAGGCTGGATGTCGATTTTTTTTCTCTCTCGCTTTAAATGTTGTAGACGAGAAATATATTGTTATACTTAATTGAAATAATTTAAATTTTAACGTGATCCTTTTATTGACAATTTTTGTGATTTGATCAAAGGTGTTGCTGAGCAAGAATCCGAGTCGAAGAAGAACAAGAATTCGATCCAAGTGAAGAATCCACCTGGCGGCAAATCCTCGGGTCCCTTCTGGTAGATTGGCGTCGGTGTTTTTTTTTTTTTTTTTTTTTTCTTCAAAAATCTCCTCTGCGCTTTGAATTCTCCTCCAGCAGCAGCTTATTCGTTTTCATTCAGACTTGTGCACCCCAGAGATTGCCCAGCCTCATCATCTTTAATTGGTATAAACTTTTACGAAATTAAAATAATAATAATAAGCATCACAACTTTACTGATGATTTCAAACACGCGAGAAGATTGAATTCAATTGAACGTAACTGCAAAAGGATGAAAACATGATTCCAACGTGATTAGCACAAGATCTGTTTCTCGCCGATCTGAGGATCTTAAAATGAACTAAAAGTGTTTTTCAACGTAACACACATTTCTCTCCTTTGTTTTTTGCTGTTCTGCCAGTTTTGTGAATGTGCAATTCGTTTTGCCCACCTCATTTTATCTTGGCGCCCCGCTCTCGTTATTATTACTATTACTTTTTTTTTAATTTTGAGCTGAACTTATCGATAGTCCTCAGCTGAATTTATTTTCTTGTTTTCATGGCAAAGTAATAATACAATCAGTAGAATCACAAAATGATCTCGTTACACCCAATTTGCTGTTAATTATAACAGTAGTTCGTATACTTGTCGATTTAAGATCAAATTACCGAAGCATAGGCAATAGATTAAGGATTGATAACACAGTTTATATTTGTAATAATGTTGATAATCTGATCAAATATCACGCTGTTATGTCTATTAGATAGTTATTATATAATGTATTAATTTATACGTCAATTACTTTGTGTAAATTTAGTGAGTGCTTTATTTGATGTTAGTTTGGTAGTCGCTTTGTTGCCGTGTCCTTGTCGAGGTGTTCTAGTCGAGTTTGAGGCTTTCAGGAGGTTTGTTCATGTCCGGTTGCAAGTCGGTCCAGTTGTCAACTTGTGGTGCTACATCGTCCTTGGATCACCACACTCGAGGGAGTACCCCGACGCAAACCCAATGATTGAGGGTACAGAATCTGGGCGAATCGGCGAAAACCCCGTTCCACGTGCCCTGCATACCGTCGAGATGTTTCTACTCCTCGCATAAGGAGTTTCTGTGCAATCTGCTGGCATCTCCATGAAGATGGATCCTTTATCTGCTTCAATTCAATCAATCACCGCATAGTAAATTCCTTCGTTGCAATTTGGGGTATGAAACCAAATGTGAGGCAACACTCGTAGGCACAGAAGATTAGATCTGGTTCTAAATGGCGGGGAATGATGCAATTTCAAAATGTCCTGGATTACATACGGTCTGGATGGAAACGGTATCTCGATGCACGTAGCTCCCCAGTTCTAGTATTGTATGCACGTACAGTTCTACGATCGACCGCTAGATGGCGCTGATGAGTTTACACCCATGACGGAAGCACGTGTTGCAGACGTGAGGATGCGCGTGACGTAAACACAGGGCTGTAAACAGTAACAATAACTGATAACAACACTTGGCAAGATGAAGTGTATTGCTGTTTGGAGATCTACGAAGTGATAATTCATGACCAATGATCAATCCAATTAAGGAAACTGCAGTTGTAGTTAATATATCTACATCTTATAAACGCACTGACGTTTGTTGAAAAACCTGATGAACAAATCTCGTGATCAAGAAGACCATTTCCTTTTCCTTTATTACCCAGGATTTTCATTCTTGCTTTAAGTTTCTAGCGTTTTTCTGATGATAGGAAGAAGAATGCACTGACAGTTGCATGAGGGGATTCCTCTGCACTTTGAAAACTTACCAAACCAGTTGGCAATTTGCATGCACGAAGCATTCTAATAAGGGGCTGATCCCCGTGTGGGTTATAGAGAAGTAATTGCAGGCTGTAATTCACTTGAATCGTGACTTGCGACGTCACATCCGTTCAGAAGCGAGCAGGTAGGTAAAGTGAACAACTTTTTGCATGCAATTCAGATTTACGTAATATGCTTACACCTGAATCCAGCCATGTTACTGTCTATCTACCTTCTTATCTATCTAACTATCTAACTAACCAGCTGTCCATTCATCTATCTACCCACTTATAATTTTGATATGCCCATAGGTAACTCTGTACCCGAAATCCGTATACCCATCAAACTATCTATCTATAACTAACTAGCTGGCCATCCATCTATCTACCCACAGAAAAACCTAAACTATCAAACTCTGTACCCGAATCTCCGTGTACCTAATCTAACTATCCCACTACTTATCTATCTATCTGTTTAGTCGGCTCCCTATCTGTCCAACTATCCATCCATCCAGCTATACTTAATGATCTCCCCGCTTATCCGTCAAAAGGTGATAACCAATCCATAAGTAGACAGAATCTCGAGATAACCACCGCATTAACCACAGCTTGGCGTACGTGAAACTTGACAGACGGACGTATTAGCTAACTGCGTAGGCATTCCTTGACTTTTGAATCTACATAGCGACTTACTGGAAGGTCATTGAGGACAGCTATTGAATAAAAAGGCTTCGAAAACATCCCAGTGACACGGACGCAGCACAAATGATAAGGTAGCAGAGGTTTTCAATTAGACTCCAATTGAAGGAAAATTACTGTCTGTGCTTGTGGCTTATGAGTAGGATGGACCGCCAAGGGTTGCATGGCCCACACAGCAGCGCATATACCAGTTCTTAGTAACAACTGCGTTTCACATATGATTGACGTGGACGATGTAATGATGATTCATCGAAATCTACATCCGTCGAGAATCATCTGTAGATGAGAGTCATTTTAAAGGGTTCTTGAAATGAATGCCTTGAAATTGGATTCTAAGATCAACTAGCACGTCGCAGTTACAGTGAATCATTTAAGAATCACTCCTGAATTAGCTTTTATATGGTACTGAAGTAATTTACTAGTGTTGGGAAATTATCTGAGAATCATTCCGTCATGATTCCTGAATACAACAAGGCATAGAGATTCCAATATAGTAGGCTACACATAGTAGGTGTATGAATCATCATCTTGATAACTTCTATCCACCTTCCAATTACTCCATTTACCTTGATTGAATTAAACTAAATTATAAGCGTTAATTAAAATACATATAGTTAAATAAGCCGCCTACCAATCTACCTATCTATCTTTCTATCTGTCCAGCAATCCAGCTACTTGTTCCCGTCATGTGATGTATGTGTATAACCGTCTATCCGCGTCGACAGTTTTATACAATGCCTGTTTATATGCTCCTTCATCATCAAATGACTCAATGATTCCCAGAGTTCAATTAGGTCGGCAATTCAGTCCAATTGCCGTCGAAGCAGCGGGCAAATTTCGGTGCAATTGAGTTGCTGGCAAACGGAATTGTCGGTTGGAAACAGGTGGGTGGGTGACCAATTGGTGGTCAATTACAGGGCACGTGCCATCACTGGGTGCTCCTCCTGCGCCCCTGCTTTCTATCCCCCCACATTCACCCTTGCCGTCACTTTAATTGACTCGTCAATTGACAAAATCATCCCGCGTTTTCCCATATAAGAAGCAACCGTGAACCGCTCGGAACATCTCATTCCGCACTCGGCATCAAACACCAGGCAGCAGCTTCAGATCCGGAGAAACTTCAGAGGTAAGATGCTTATATGCTAATAAGATTATACTTTTAATGTTAATGTTGTTATTGCTAATCTACCTTATCGTATTTAATGTCAATCCTTCATATGGCAGTATACTAATTTAATTACAATCAATAAATTCATTACTTAACTTCAAGTATCGTTACTAGTAACATTCCCTTCACTGGCTACGTTAAATATAACTAATTGTGATAAAGTATATTACTGATATAAGATCTCATGGTGATTTAGTTTTAAGGTAATCATATAAGTCATGACTATTTAACTAGTGATTAACTTTAATTACAGAAAAATTACTTGATGAATAATTTGAATGGATATGCAATAAAACTACGCCCAGGTGAATTTATTTTGAGCGCAATTCCTTCTTACGCAATTGGAAACTAAATATAGTATTGGGAAAACCCTCGTTATCCATTCAGACAAAAGTCTCTCGGACTGTTTAGTGTTCTCAGCACAAGTGCTGAGAGAAACTTTCTGTGACGTCATCGTTTCCGCTGACGTCACAATTGGCTAAAAGACTGAAAAGCGTGACTGAAATATTGTCGCGTCATCTTCACCCATTGTCTAATCTATTGCAATTGGTCGTACATATATTATCATGTATAAATTGTGAATTTCGTAACTTAAAATTTCATTAACCGATTACTTATTTGACAATTAGTTGTTCTTGTAAAAACATATTTAATGTATGCTATTCCTAGTTTATAAGCGAATAAGAAAGCTGAAAAGAAAATGGGATCATAGATAGATAGCCAGATTCATAGATAGATAGACTGATAGATAGATAGACGGACAGATAGATAAATTGATATTAATAGATAAATAGCCAGATAGATAGGTAGACAAATGGACAGACCAATAGACAGATAGCTATGGTTAGATAGATAGATAAATAGATAGACAGACAGACAGTAGATAGATAGGTGTAAATGGATAAATAGCCAGATAGATAGTATAGTTATACAAATAGACAGACAGATAAACAGGTAGAAGGATAGATATAAAGACAGATAGATCGATAGCTAGATTGATATAGATAGACAGATAGATAGATAGGCAGATAGATAGATAGACAACTAAACAAATAAGAATGTTTATAATTTTACAACATGCGGGAAAAAAATTGCGCCATCAAATGGCTGCCATACCTGATGATATAACTTCCTGACCGGAAGTGTAAAGGTTAATAACTGCATATGGAAGTGGACCAGTTTCCTCATTACGGTCCGAAGGTAAAACTAAACGTACGGCACTTGTTGCGCATACTAATAACGTACCCATCAGAACCTGCGTTACGTAACACCGAATCTCACTTCCCATTAGCATAATCCCAATAATACAGACACATTTTAAGGATCAATTTAAAATAACACCAACTACACTTACAGTAGTTTGTACTTCGTAAGTAGAATAGCCGCTAGATGCTAATGACGTTTACTTAATTAACTATTACTTTCTTTGTTTCATATATGGAAGCGCTACGTTATTAGCTGAAGCGTAATCGTATTAACTTTAATTCTACCTGAAATATTCATTTGTTTTCCATTTTTATGATTTGGTTAGGGAGACGCAGGGTTAACTAGTTTAGAAAACAAAATAAATTATCTTGTAATTAAATTATGAAGGAGAGGGAGAAAGAAGCATGCTGCAGCTTCTGTGTATTCTCTGCCTTTCTTTTGTGTATGTCTTGTGTGCGGTCGGTGGGTATAACGAAGGAGATCTGGTTGCGGTGCCAGTCAGATCCAGCTGCAGCTGAAGAGGAAGAAAAAAAGCTAACTGGATCTTAACCGGTTTGTGCATCTCCCTCGGAGAGTTTCTCTCGTAACATCATCATCATCACCATCCGTCATTTCTTTTAATTTAACAGTACCAATATAAACTTATAGTTAAGCTAAGTTGTATTGGATATTGTACTTGTATTGTGAATTAGAACTTTGCACCTTGTACACACGTTTATGTATATTGATAGGTGGGATAATAGATAGGTACGTAGGTGGGGTAAATGACAGTTAGATAGTTAGATAGATAGAAAGATAGACAGATAGAAAGAAACATGCATAGATAGATAGATAGACAGACGCATAGATAGATAGATAGACAGTTAGATAGCCGGTTAGATAAACGGTTAGAATAAACAGGTAGACAGTTGTATAGTATAGATAGATAGATAGAGTGGCAGGTAGATAGGTAGACGGTTAGACAGATAGATAGATAGATCTTTTATTGTATTTCCAGTCGCGTTTCAGTTTTTTTAATAGTCGGGAAAAAAAAGATTCCCAACATGACCGTCATGATTTACTATGTTTACAATGGTACACTCCTGTAATTTCTAAACCCAAATTAGAATTTCAATGATTGCATTGACGTCAATCGTATACATATATACCGTGTAACTAACTGCTGGACATAACCTAATTCAGTTGGTTCGTCTAAAATTTACGGGATGGATCTGGGGGATTAAAAAAATCCCACAGAAACTGCTGTGGGGATTCCTGTTGACATTTGACCGTATAAAACGAGAGGCCCCCGACCGATTTCATTAGAATATGCGACTAATTGATGTCCAACACAACATAAGGGCCCAGGAGGGTTTTTAGAGGTTTGTTTTGCCACAGTGACAGATATCACACTCTAAGTAGGCCTCTGCCTTCGTCGATATTCCCATTCAGACTATGCAAGTGAAATAATGGTGGTGCCCTCACTTTTCTCCACTTTTAGGAATCTCTAATTCGAGCAGCACGACATTTGCATTTGTCTTACACGCGCGACGATTTATGACTAAATGTAGTTTTGTACCTCTTAATTGCAATGCCACGTGATTTTAATCTGATAACTGAATTACGACCATGTTAGTGTCAGGATAATATCACAACTTATGCTAATATCATACCTGAATACTATATGTGATTGACATACATTATCCACTATAGTGTTTCTAAAAATAGAAATGCCTACGAATGAGATGTACGTAAACAAGGTTGGGTCAAGTTAATCTGGAAATCGGCAGACAATAACTTAACGTTCCGGATCAAACTTGATTGCATCACACTGAAAGATCTACAGAAAGCTGTTCAAGTAACTCGTCGGTTTTGTTAAGACAATCATCTAATATTATTACAGGCACGAAACCATGGTGGTTGACGGGGAAAATCAACTTGAAGTTAATCACGTTCATAAGATTAACGCATACGCAAATATCTTGCGGTGGTTACGTCACCTTTATTCGACAAGGCAATTAAGTTAACCCACGCATGTGAAGGGCAAATCGTACGGCTTGCGATATAGCGGTGATATTTGTGTTTAGCCACAGGGATTTCCTTGACCAGTGTAATTAGAAGGGTGGGGATAAATATTGGGTATAGCCTTCGCCGCAGCGGTGACTAAGGTATATGTACACAGAAAAACTCTGTCAAGTTTTCACTTCCTTTTTCAAATAAAGAAATCTCTAATATTTAGTTAGTTCCAGGAGCTTGGTTAACTATCTTCATTAAATGAATTACATCAAATGTTAATTGCTGTTAATAGGTAGTGAGTTCAAATCAGACGTATGTTACGATTGGTCAAATTAAACTAACCTAGCTATCGTTTAGCATCAAATAAAAAGTTTAGAGTATCTTAATTGTTTTCTGAGATGAAAGGATTGTTCTCGTAGGATTTTGTTCCCGAGTAAGCATCGGGACGACTCGGGTGGGCAGTAAGACTCGGAAACGAGAACGAGACGCAACTTGCATTGTCATAATTTGCAGATTCTTATCATTAAAACGATTTAATTAACTTAAAATGATAAACAATAAAAGAGAATTTAGGTTGACTCAATTTGAAGAGATCCCGAGCAAACCATACTTCCCCGATACTCTTCCGCCGCGACGCGGAAAGTTCTTCGCGATCCCGTACATTTTTATTGCCCGATACTATTATTTGAAGAAAAACATCTTAATTACGTAATTAATTAAGAGGATCGTTGTAGATTGCGGTCACACGTTAGCTTAGCTTAGGTATAGATGAAAGGTTGTACGTCAACAATGCATGTTTTCCAAACAACCCCACGCGTTTCCGTTAGGGGTTGCAATAATACGTATCCGGTGGCGGGTTAATCAAAGTCCAATGGCGCTACAAGTAATTAATCACTAATTAAGTTTCCTTCACTTAATATATACACTTGATAAACGGTTTACCGTTTATTCTGAAAAGATTTCCTGTAAATTGCAAGTATTATGTTTTTTAGAAGGTTTAATGCGTCATTTCCAGCCAGATACGAATGTGTGCAGTGACACAGAATGCAACAGTTAATTTCCTCTCCGTGCTTCATCGTATACCTGAACTGTGACACACGTCACGATGACATCTTTCATTACTGACGCTTATTTTCCTCTTAATTTATAAATTTGAAAAAAACACCGAAACCTTCACTTGCGGCTAATTGAAATTTTTAACTTTGATTGAATTTTTTAAACTAATTTTGAAACGTTGTCTATCTTCGATGGATTCTGTAATTACCCTTCACTAATGCAACGTCAGTCTAAATATTATCGGGAACCGAACGTTTTTGATGACCTCACAATCAATTATGCTTTCCGTGTATTCGACTCGTTTACTTATTTATTTTAAAACTGTCTTGTTTTTGTCAACTCCTTTCTGAATCTTATTACTTTTTTCCGCGGTCCGGTTCAAAGCGAATCCGACTGGCTCCTACAAAAACAAGATAATTGACTATCTCTGATTTCCCGTAGCGGAAACTTCACACCCCCTTTTTCGAGGTTCTGTTCCATCGCGCGCGCCAAAAGGTCACCTGATTCATGTGGCAATTTCAACCCATGAACTCTTTTATATCCCTAAAAATGAAATACCAACGGCCAGTACCATCGATAGTCAGTCGCCCACCTGCACTGGTACACTTGAACGACGACGACGAATATAAATAATGCAATAGCCCTATTCAAAGTTTGGTTTTCCCGCGCTTGATCCCGCCAGAGGGCGAGTAAAAGCACTTGGCCGCCCTTTAAAAGCCACCGAGAGCGGCTGGTGAAGGCAACAGTGCAGCAAGAGCGCAACAAGTGCAAAGAGAGACCCTTGGCGCGCTTTTTTCCAGCCCTCCTTTCAACTTCCAAGTGCTACACCTTCCACTGCTCTGATTTGCAACTCCCCCAGTTGTCTTTTACCTGCCAATAGAAAACTCTTATAGGACAGGTAAATTAGCTAACTGGTTTAACACACCGTGCTAATCTAACTGCAGTATCGTTTTTTTTAAAAACAAAAGTAGGATTTTGATGGTAGATGTTGTATTGTTTCTATGATGTAGATCAACATGTTTTCGTCGAGGAATTCCCAGTTGAGCGTCATCGTGCTGATCGCCGTCACTTCAGCCATACTGTTCAACTACGGCCCGGCTTCAGCAGCGACCATCTTGAGTCACCCAATGTCCAAGAGATCCTTCTTTGACATCCAGTGCAAAGGCACCTTCGACAAGAGCATCTTTGCTCGTCTGAACCGCGTCTGCGAGGATTGCTACCACCTCTACCGCGATGCTGAACTGCATAACCTCTGCAGGTTAACCTTTCTACTTGTCCGTCCATCTTTTAGAGTATGAAATAGAGTTTAAATACCAGTTTCATAACTAACCCATATTTAATATTACATGTATAATATGATGCATATACTTTATGATTGACACTTGTCTGAAGTGTACTTGGCGGTATACGTCCGTCCGTATATAACCATATATGTTATTACGGTTTTACGGTAATGATATTGGCCACTTTACAGGAAGAATTGTTTCAACACGATGTATTTCAAAGGATGTATGGATGCCCTAACAATCGAACCCGAAGAGCAAGAAGATTACAGAAAACTGGTTGAATACGTGCAGGGCAGGGTTTAAGCGGTACATCCCCACCATAGGCACAAGCCGCAACTTTCTTCCTAAGTTTGTATTATTTTTTGTTGTCTAATTTGGCTCTGCCTTTTTTCTTTTTTCGATTTTACATGTTATTGTCAACAACAATTTTGGTATAGCGTCATAGTAATGGACCCCTGGTTAACCAGACGGCTTTTTTTCAGCCCTTCACCGTTCATGCCCTCAGGGCAAAAGTAAAGCCAGGGTTCATAGCTATGTTCCCAATACCATGCTTTTCTCGAATCTTTCTATTGTTTTTCTTTAATTTTTTAAAACTGATTCACGCTTTCTATTTCGGTGTTTCTACAACCTTTTACTCCCTCTTCCTGTTCTCCTTTCTACAGAGCAGCGCTAGATTGAACTTAGCAAGCCGCTCTGTGCTATCGCTCTGTGGTTTGCTGCAAGGCTTTCCTGAACTAACCCGCCATAACTGCTGACACGTGACTCACAGCAGTCGTTTGTAACAAAAAACCCCCGCCTCAAACAATGGCACGCGCTCACCGACGATGCGGCGTTGCCACACATTGCTTAAATTTTAACACCACGCAGCAAAATGCGAATCTCGATTGAAAATTGCCGTATTGATCTGAGTGTAACTCGTTTTTTTTTCTCCAATTTTTTAAAAACAGGAGCGATTGCTTCAGCTCGATGTTTTTCAAAGGATGCGTCAAAGCTTTGCTCGAAGAACACGACCAGTACCAGGAAATGATCGAGATCCTTGGAGGCAAGTGACCGTCTTTTGAAACCTGCCCGCTCTCTTCACACACACAAAGAACAAACCTCTCTGGCTAAAGCGAAACCCGAGTCCTCTATTTAGAATCTTAGAAAAAAAAACATTATGAAAAATTATGAAAATTGTCTATTTAACATCATGTCGCAGAGTTTAAATTATTCGATTCTGATATTCCGTGTCTATACGGTTTCTGTGTTAACGTTCGTGCTGGAGAGACAAGCATTTTGGTTGTATTTGTTCTAAGTTTGCTTAGAAACCACATACTGGCATTTCGAAATGTTTCTAAACCGTTTGCCACAAGTCAGGTCGGTCTAGTCATGAAATACAGCCTATTTTATTGTCCATTACAAGCCAAACGACTAACAGCGTTTAGTTTTGATCTGTTCTCACAGTATCTTGATCTCCCTTTAGAACCTCGTTTTATTTCCATCTTCGTGTATATACACCATATGTGTCCTCTCCATGTAAACCACGAATGTATGGCATGGTGTACTGGAACTATTACAAGCATAAGAAGAAAGTGATGTGTTCTTTTCAATGAATTTTATTATCACGGATGGTTTGAGTTGTATTCTATAGTTGTGACAAGATGGGGGTACTAGCCGCTGTACACTTGGCTTGCTTTGAACCCCTAGGGCATCATGAAGTCAGCTGTGACTCTGCGAAAGTTTTGCCTCGGGGCAAATGCCAAGCCAGGGACCGCTGTAGAGTTTGAGCTATAGGCTTATACAATGACTGAATTAATTACCAAGTTACCAATTACAGTTCAATCCACATACATTCCGACATAGTTTCGTAACAAGTGAAGATTTTTTTACAATACATATATTGGATACAACCCAAGCAAAAACCAGAAGGTTTACCAGCAATTGGTTGCAGTCTGGTTGCTTGTAGAGGCAGGAACTGCTGAAACTGCTGATGTTCGCCCAAATCCAGTAGGCAGGCGGTTAGCAGCAGGTCGTTCAGCGCTGGTTTTTGCATTGGGTAATGTAAGACCGCTTAACTAGTTGCATGTAAGTGTTAACACCGCATCTCTTGAAGCTTGATTTCACAGTTGACAACCTTGTTATCTATTCTTGTATTCATATCTGAATGTTTATACCTTAAACCCGATGTTTAAACTAAGAATTTTCAAATGAAACTCTTGGTTCACGTGCTCTTTTGATATTTCAAAAAAGAGAAAGTAGGAAGACCCAACTCTTTTGTCAAGGAGTTCCGTCTGACTTACTTCCGCACCATGAGTGTTTCATAACTCGTTTGCAGCGCAAGAATTCCTATTTAGATGTGCGGAATGCGAATCAAGACACGCTTGGAATATGTTGCTCAAGTCGGGTTGTAACTATACAACCTTTGGCAATGCGCCGGTTTCTTGTTCGTCAAATGATTGATCGTTATCTTCATAGTTTCTAGAAACTAATACCTTGAATGACGCTTCTTTGATCCCTTTAACTCTGATAGACTAAATTCTTATCAATGACAGGGAATTACCTCATACTCTTGTTCTCAACTCGATAAAACCGGATAAAACTTCAAACATGTATCGGCCTTTACGTAAAAGGACGTCACAAACAAAGGACGACAGGCTGTTATAGCCATACCGTCAAGATGGCGGACACTTTATAAGGAAAGCAGTCTTTTGCATGTTGGTTTGAGTTTAGTCTGCGATATATTATGATGGACTAAAAATACCCCCATGCTAGGATGATAGTAATAAGATCAGCTGATATAGCCATACCGTCAAGATGGCGGATACTTTATAAGACGCAGTCTCTGCATGTTGATTTCAGTATAGTCAGCGATATTATGACCTATTATCCTCATGTTAGGATGACTGTGATAAGATTAGCAGATAACCATACCGTCAAGATGGCGGACACTTTATATGATCGCAGTCTGTGAAGGTTGATGTCAGTTTAGTCAGCGATATTGTGATGGAAAATCCCCAAGTTTGGTTGCTAATAATAAGATTAGCTGTTATAGCCAAAGCCATACCGTCAAGATGGCGGATACTTTATAAGATCGCAGTCTCTGCATGTTGATTTCAGTATAGTGAGCGATATTATGATGATAGTAATCAGATTAGCTGATATAGCCAAAGCCATTCCGTCAAGATGGCGGACACTTTATAAGAACGCAGTCTTTTGCATAAACTGGTTTCACTAGGTGAGTGATATTATGACGGAATATACCTCCATGTTTGGTAGAAAACGATAAGATCAGGAGATAGCCATACCGTCAAGATGGCGGACACTTCATTAAGCATAAGCCCCTGTATACCTTATATAGTTATATAGCCACTGTGCTAGAATTGTACAGGTAAGTGTATATTCAGTGTAATTAGAAAAAAATCATTAACTTAAACAGTAAAGAAGTAAATAATAAAGACTCATAACACATCTTCGTATTTCGGTTAGTACATTCCACTTTATAATAAACAGAGACGCGCATGTTTTCAAGTTCGACAAGATGAATGACCGATAATGAGAGAACTTAAACTTGTAGTAAAATCCGTGTTCCAATTCAAGTTCATTCGTCTGCGGGGGTTTGACGAACGCGGAGCATATTTTTGCTGATCCAGCAGCTGCCTTTCGAGATGATAGGGTTTAACTGACGGGGACTACCTCGTGTGTGTTTGTCGTGCCATTCAAACGGAATTCTTTACCGGCTCTGATTTCACAAGTATCTCCAGGGTCAAAGGTCAACCCCGTTACGCGCGTTCAAAAAGAAATAATTAATAGTTTATAGTTTAGTTCTACTGAATTGAATGTAACGGAAACGGGTAACCTGAAAAAACTATATTTATTTGTAATTTTTTAAAATTAAATTATGTGTTTTGTATTTATTATATTAATTAGTGTAGAAAATTGATAAAAAGAACGAGACAGGTTTGCCAAAGTAAACCCAAGGCCGTGCGGAAGTAATACAAGGTTATAAAAACAAGAGTATAGCAAATTAGCAACAATAATAGACAATGTGATATACAAATAAAACCTTGGCTGCGAATGTAGAGCTTAGCAGACGCCATTTAACCCATAACACTATTATGATTAGCATAATATCCAATTCAAAACAGAAACGATGTAATGAGATGATAAGCAACAATATTACGTATACGTAATCAATAGCAAAACTGATGAATTTTCAATATAGTTTAACCATGAATAATATGTGTGAAGTATAATTGTATATCTGTAAAATATTTTAAAATTCAAAAGAAGGAATGTTGCATAGACTACCGAAAGATGTCGCTATTGTATTTACTATTATCACCTGACGTCCATTACGTATTAGGACCCTCAGGCGTTTTGCTTGAAACGGCCTTGATAATCAAAGCCATCGTTGATTAACTGGCCTTGAGGCAAACTTTCGAGAAGCAAGCAAGGTACATTCAATTCCATTCAACTATAATAAAACGGTTAATGTCAGCAAACTATATTGTAATTCATTAGATACAACATCAACTGTTAACATGTCACGACCTGTACTTGCTTACTGGGACATTCGCGGGGTATACAGATTCTTCACTTGGAACTTACTAAACAAACCAAGGATTAAATAGTATAGAAAACAACATTATCATTGGTATTTCAGCTTGCTCAGCCTATTCGACTGTTACTCGCCTACACGGGAACCGATTTCGAGGACAAGTACTACATCACCGGCCCCGCGCCGACATTCGACAAGTCGTGCTGGTTCGATATCAAGAATTCCCTCGGGTTCGACTTTCCCAACGTTAGTTTATCGTTGAACGCTTCACAGTGTTTATGTAATAACGATGTCGTTCTTAGCTCCCGTACTATGTCGATGGCGACGTCAAACTGACGCAGAGTGGAACCATCCTCCGCTACATCGGCCGCAAGCACAACTTGCTCGGTACAACGGAAGAGGAGCGTATCCGACTGGATCTGGCCGAAGCCGAATTGAACGACTTCCGCAACAACTGGGTCAGACTGTGCTACAATCCCGACTTTGTAAGATTTTGAACACTTCCTCATTATTATAATTATAATACAGTAATTAGTGTATAGAGTTATGATAATAACAATAATAATGTGTAATAGCGATAGCAAAATGTTCAATTTAACTTTTGTAGGAGAACCTAAAGGACCAATACGCGAAGGCACTTCCTGGGAAACTGGAACAATTCTCCAGATTTTTAGGAGATCGCAAGTGGCTGGCAGGAGAGAACGTATGCTTTGCAGTTTATTGTTTTATTTATTTTGATGTTGTAATTATTTGTATATTGTCTGTTTTTTTATGTTATAGTTAACTGTGGCCGACTTCATTCTGTTTGAGATGCTGGACCAGCACTTGATCTTCGATCCCCATTGCCTGGACAGCTTTGAGAATTTGAAGAACTTTGTGGAGCGATTCAAGTCTCTGGAGAAGATTGAAGCCTACATGAAGTCGGACAAATACTTGGCCCGACCTCTAAATAATCGCATGGCCAAATTCGGCAATAATTAAACGAAAAACACCGAAGAACTTTCGGTTGTCAAGTGGTTTGTAACCAAGTTGCCCAGCTTATGAATAGACCTTTAGAAAGTACCTGTTTTTTCCACTTATATTAACTCTCATGAAAAGAAAGAGAAACAGTAAGAATCGGGCATTGATCATATAGGTAAACCATAGTAAATGTTGTAGAGTATAGCAGAGCGTTAAGTACTAATGGATAGATAAGTAGAAAGATAGAGAGATGGATTGATAGATAGATTGACGGATAGATAGTTAGATCCACAGATAAATTGCTTGATAGATAGA
Source organism: Leptestheria dahalacensis (assembly GCA_022114935.1). Taxonomy (NCBI): domain Eukaryota; kingdom Metazoa; phylum Arthropoda; class Branchiopoda; order Diplostraca; family Leptestheriidae; genus Leptestheria; species Leptestheria dahalacensis. The sequence continues at coordinate 95,236 of JAIQCU010000020.1, read as the reverse complement.
TAGATTGATAGATAGATCGACAGAAAGATTGATTAACAGACAGATAGATAGAGATAGATAGCTCGACAGAAAGACAGCGAGATTGACTTGTAAATGGATCTACAGATAGACAGAACAGCAGACAGGCTGATAGATAGATAGATCGACAGAACGATTGATCAAAAGACTGACAGATAGATAGATAGATAGTTATAACTAAGCTTACTTCACTTTCGTTTCACGGATCATAAATATGAAAAAGTAGTGTTCCGTGATGAGAACGTTCACACGTGGACCACCGTAAAAATTCATGTTCTCTTTATTTATAAAAGGCTATATCCAGTTACACTTTTCCCTGGTAGATGGCGCTAACAAAACCTCGATCTAGCTCAACAGTTGTAACTTGAAGGTGAAGGAAAGGTGGTTATTACGTCCAAACATATGGCTCCTGTACTGGCATATTGGGATATTCGCGGGGTAAATTCAACATTCTACCCATTCTTATCGTTACTTTAACTTAAATGTAATATATAAAGTGGTAACTGGTTTGGTTTTCTTCGAAAATAATAGTACGCGCAGCCCATTCGCCCGTTATTAGCGTACACGGGAACCGAGTTTGAAGACAATTACTACGTAACGGGACTGGCTCCGACTTTCGACAAGAAATGCTGGTTTGATGTCAAGTTTCAACTGGGGCTTGATTTCCCTAATGTAAGTTACTTAATAAGGTTATAAATTATCAATAGGAACCCGTATTCACATGGATTTATTGACAGATCTGGGCGAATTGAACTGACCCCTGTAACCCTGACCATATGGGAGATAATTCTGATATTTTCAATTTTTCATAACACCGTATGTTTCCTAGTTAAACAATCTATTTTAACTGCAATCATAATGTGAATACAGTTTATCTTTAATAGGGATAATTGCAGTTAGTATTGTGATTATAGCATCTGACTGATGTGCTTTACTACCTTTCAAAATTAGGCAGCTACTAGATAATTACATTAGAATTAAATCGTAAAAATTTTTGCAGTTGCCCTACTACATGGACGATCAAGTGAAACTGTCGCAGAGCAGCGCCATCCTTCGCTACCTGGGACGCAAATTCAACCTTGTAGGGACGACTGATGAGGAGCAAACGAGGGTCGACCTGGTGGAGAGCGAACTTTACGACTGCCGCGATGAATGGGTTCAACTCTGCTACGGTCCTGATGATTTGGTATGTTCCAGTTCATTGAATCACATTTAGTACCATTCACATTAGTGTACATTAGTGTTAATCATCGATCATCGATATAATAATTTGATATCGATACCGATACTTAACAAATCGATTGTAAGGTTAATCAGCTCGAGTGTATGAACAATTCTTGTCGTATAGGAAACTGCCAAGGGACAGTATACCAAGTTCATAACCGTGAAACTGCCTGAACTGTCAAAGTTCTTGGGAACGAGGAAATGGCTGGCCGGAGAAGGGGTATATTTTATCTAATTCTAATTAGATTTAATACAATTAATTTAACCGTGTTATCAAGTTAATATGTGAGTGAATGTATATGATCTTTCTGTCAATCTGTCTATCTATCCATCCATCCGTATATCCAATTATCTATTTGTCTGTCATCTATCTATCTATCTATCTATCTATCTGTCTGTCCTGTCTGTCTATCTATCTATCTATCTATCTATCTATCTATCTGTCTGTCTGTCCTGTCTGTCTGTCTCTCTATCATATCCATTTATCTGTCTGTCTGTCTGTCTGCCTGTCTGCCTCTCTGTCTATCTATCTATCTATCTATCTATCTATCTATTTGTCTGTCTGTCTGCCTGTCTATCTGTCTATCCATCTATCTATCTGTCTGTCTGTCTGTTTCTCTACCTATCTATCTATTACCGTTTTCAATCAACAGTAACATAGGTTCAGTCAATTTGATCCGCGTTTTTTATCTGCTTCCATTATATTTATTTATTTATGTTACATGTTAATAATTATGTGTTTTATGTACTTTTCCAGACTAAATTTTATGGTATTAATCCTTGTCTTCGCTGTATATAGCCAGAGTTCTATCTATTTACCAACAGTTCAACTTGTTTAGATTACTATTGTGGACTTCTTGCTGTTTGAGATGCTCGAGCAGCAGCTGTTTCTCAACGAGAGAGCCTTGGATCCTTTCGACAACTTGAAGGAATTCTGGATGAGATTTAAAACCCTGCCGGAGATCGCAGCTTATATGAGATCTGATAAATACTTGGCCTATCCTTTTAACAACCGGATTGCGAAGCTGGGAATGTGATTCTATATCCGACTCGTTCAACAGACAACAGAAAGAATCCTTATAAACGACTTTATCTGAAACCCATTGGATCAAAGCTATGTTGTGATGACAACGAGAAACACAAAAATATGAAATGTTTTCAGTAATATTAGTTGAAATCACATTAAACAAAGAATATTTAATTCGAACTATTTGAAGGGATATTCAGTGCTAACACCGCCCGGTTACAATACTTAATATTAATTTGACAACAATACAATTAAAGCCAACTATCAAAGTACAACTTTTTCAAAATTATATTGTGTGTTTCTATCTATCCATCTATCCATCTATCCATCTATCTATCCATCTGTCTGTCTATCTTCTATCTATCTATATATCTATTTATCTATCTCTCTATCTCTAATCTCTATTATCTATCCGTAAATCCAATTATCTATTTGTCTGTATATCTATCTATCTATCAACCTATCTATCTATTTATCTGTCTACCTGTCTGTCTTTTGATCTATCTATCAACCTGTCGATCTTTCTTTTTATCTATCTGTCTGTCGGTCTGCCTGTCTGTCTATCTATCTATCGATCTATCTGTCTAACTGTCTGACTATCTATCTATTTACTTATCTATCTACCGATCTATCTCTACCGATCTATCTATCTATCTATCTATCTGTCTGTCTGTATGTCTGTCTGTCTCTGTCTGTCTGTCTGCCTGTCTATCTATTACCTGTATATCTGTCTATCGAGTCTACCCAATAATCTATCTGTCTATCTACCTGCCCGTCTATCAATCTATCAATCTATCTATCTATCGGTCTACCCAATTATCTATCTGTGTGCCTATGTAACCATCTATGTATTTATCTGTCTTCAGCGGTAGATGGCGTTGTTACCATGGCAACCATTGGCATACTGGCAGCTTGGAATGGAAACAAAACAAACGTTTTAAAAAGCTGTCTCATTTTACTTTACAAATCATATTTTTAATGGACCCCGAGGATGCTGTAATTTCTCGAGCCCTCAAAGTTACTGTAGAGCTGGTTTTAAAAAGAGTAATTAACAAAAGTAGTATAAACGTGTCAACTCAAATAATCTGAAGAACTTGAAATATGTTTAGGTTTCCTGGGTAGGAATTCGTTTGGAACCTTCAAACAGACTTCAAATCCGTGTATGTCTCTTTGGCTTTCATCTTCACACTCGGCATTTACCTACAGGTTTTCCCGTCCAAGTTCGAGAGCGTCTGATTTTTGAACGGGTATGTCTTTAACCTTATACAACACAGCGTGTGGAACCGAGATTACCTAATCTAATTGCTGTTCCTTCTGTGTCATATATAGACATTCCCGCTGTGTACACGACCTTCTCACGTATTCAGCAACCTCGACAGTGACCACTTCGCCTTAGATCTCATTGAAATTTCCGGTGATGACTCTGGAACTCTTGCCACGTTCAAATTAGACATCAACGAGCTGTTATTCGGTGACCCGCCTCACATGCACGCAGACCAGTCTCGGACGAACTACTACGATTTCAACCTAGAAAACACGTCGCATTTTCCAGTACAAAGTGTTGTTCCTGCTGAGGTTGTATAGAGTACACTAACTGTTTGTTCAGTTTCAGAAACATCTACATCCAGTTTTAAGCGCCACGGTGAAAGTTGCCATGGCAACTGTCCAGGATCCGGTTAAGGAATCAAAATCAGATGGGGCGTTTAATCTTACTTTAGGCTATTCGGGAACACCACAGGTAAAAAAATAAAGCTTTATATCGTTAATATCTAATAAAGTTATTATACTTTCTACGAATAAGAGTCAAAACAATTTCAAGAACTGACGTTACATAAAATATAAAAAGTTTAATAAATTAAAAATTGAATATTTCAGAATTAATAAAGAAACCTTTACAAATGTATTATTAATTTGAAAGTCAAGTGTCTGTATCGATATACAATTAATGATTAATCAAAAATTAATTTAATGATAAACTTAAAAAAAATAGCATCCAGCTGCAGATTACGAGAAAGCCCCGTCGAGGAAGTCAAAGTTCTTGACGCACTTGACTCGCCAGGAAGTCCCACGGCGACTTTGCCAACGGGTTATTTTAAAGGCGACTGCAAAGAAAGAGGAATCACCCACCAGACCGCCTTTCATCGTACGGCACGTTGACGAGAAGCTCATCGGAAGGACTCCCGGCTGGGGGGAGGGCGAATCGGTTCTCGAGGAGAAGGCTGCTGACGTTGGTTATCTGCACGCCAGGAGAACTCTTGTTGATAGGAACTCTTGCACAAGTCAGAGAGATACGGTCGCCAGCAGCTTACGGAGACGACCGAAGATCCATCGTTCGGCTACTGATCTGCGGAATGATACTGTGCGACCGAGGGATGATCTTTGGTGTCGAGAACAGTCGACGGGATGGGACGTGAGAAACGTTGGGACGTCAAAGAACTTGGGTATTGGAGATGTAATTCTAACTCAAAGCTGTAAAATAATAGGATTAGATAAATTATTTATTGGTTAAGTTAATGATTAGATTAGGAAATTGCTCCATTTCTAGAATTTCCATCAGTTCTTTAGTGAAATTAACATGTATGAACTATGAAGAAGAATAACGAACATATTGACAAATAAAACTAAACAATTTTGAGTTTTAGTTCTTCAACTCGAGTAATTGTTAAATATTTAAATACAATTATCAAAAAGCAATTATTATTTGTAGTTAACAGTTGCCTACTAAAGGTTCATTTTGTTTTTCACTCTTTATAGGTAGAAAATGGGCTTCAAGTGACGATGCTGGAAATGCAGGCTATGAAATCTCCAGTCGGATTTTACCGACCGGTATGTATATCGATATTATCAGCTAGATAATAGGTAAACTTAGGTAAATCTAGGAAATAAACAACGCAAATAGCTCTCTAGTTTTTTATTATATATAATTCTGGTAGTTTTTTTTTTTACATTACAGGTAGAAAACTAAGTACCGGTAGCGATGCTGGAACTACAAATTATGGAATATCCGGACCGAATTTACTCAACGGTTTGTATATATCGATATCATTGAGCAGATTATCAAATAACAGATAAACTGTGCAGTTATGGATAACAAATTAAATTGCTGAAGAATCTGATGTTTGAATATTTTATTATATTAAAATTAAAGTCCAATCAATAGTATGAAAGGTTAATTTTTCTAAATCGTTACAGGTAGGAAATCGAGTGCACGTGGCGATATTGGAAACACAGGCTATGGAATTTCTAGGCCGATTTCACATAGCAGTATGTATCCCGATATCGTAATTAAATAATATATAAATGTACAGTCCAAGAAATAATACCAAGGTAAATTATGGGAAAATCTGTTAACTTGAATATGTTGTGGATAACTAAATTAAATGAATTTGACGTAATTTAGAAAAAAGTAGAGTATTTTACTGCTTTTAAATTTGACAGACGAAAAGTGGAGTGCCAGCGACTATGCCTTGAGAAAGCCCACCGAGGAGTGGGAACCAAGGAGACCGAGCACGAGCAGTTCCGAGTTCACCAGCACAGGAAGTGTAAACTGCGCCTGCTGCTACAAACACCACAATCAGACTTGCACTGTTTGTAAATTATATCAGCAGTACTTTGGAGAGTCGTACCCGAATCACTCCCTATGATTTCTATGCAAATCTTGATTTTAAAAAAGCAAGATTGCTCGTAAATTTACGTGTTTAAATGTTTATCAGGGTAAATTGCAGCAATATACTTTAAGCAACAATTATACGAGACAGTTTATTCAAAATTGCACGCAGCATAAATTTACTCCAAAATTCCTTCCAGAAAGGCGAACGCATCAACCGAGTCGACTGCCAACTTGACGTCCGACTTCTGAACCGTCTTCTTCTTTGATCGGGCGGTGAACGTCTGCGATTCTTTCGCTAGCAGTTCTACAAACAATTCCTGAAAATATAGATAGAAACTGATGAAGATGAACAACAGCTGATCACGTACAGAAAATTCAACAAGAATATAAGAATAAGATGACGATTGCAAGACACTGAAGATATACTGTTATTTTATATAAATAATTTATTCAATATTACTTAAGGGAGATGACTTTGTTGCTTTAATATCAATACAAGTAAGCAGGTTGAACTGTATGTTGGTTTACAGATGGTTAATTGTTGTTCAACTATCAAGTCGCAATAGTATGTTAAAACTCCGTGACTCGTCAATCACAACAGTTTGCCGTGAAACACGTTTTTTACTACCGTGGCTTTAGTTATAAGGAACACAGCTTCTTGACTGGCCAGACTGACTTCAGGATCCAATTTAATCAGCTGTTTGATCCTCGATAGAGGTAATTGGTGAAGGCGCTCTGCAGGTCTGGTTTCCTCCGTGGGTTTAACCACTTGTGCGTTTGCTGCTGCTTCCGGTTCTTCAACTATTAAGGTATCAAGATCATCCATCTCCTCCATTGTGATTTGAAGGCTTTTTTAACTTTATAAATCCCGGCTTCAAAAGGAAATGTAATGGCAAAACTGAACAGGTTACGTTATTGCTGAAGTTGCAAAAACCTATCGCCCGCTCTTTGCATTGTTTTGATAGTCCAAATACAAGACGAATACAGCGTTGCCAATGATTTATTTAGCTCATAAAATTTTCAATTTTAATGTAATATAAATATAAGTAAAATTCTACGAGTTTTATAATTATCATGTTAATTTTCTATCAGTTGGATTAACCGTAGAATGAATATAAATTTAAATCAAATATATGACATTCCTTGAACTTTGAAAGCTGTAACTCCGCGTAAACTGTTTGTGATTTTTATATTATTTTGTATAAATTAAAATTCACTGCTCAGTTATATCAATAATTATTTTAATGAAACTTGGTAAAGTTTAAAATCAGTAATCGGTTAAGATCCGTTAATACCCGGATCTGCGAAAGAAGCCTTATTGTTGTCATTGTCAATCTGCTTGTTGAGAATCTGTTCAGCCTTCCTTGTTTCTAACCAAACGTTATCATTCGTCTGCCCCCAATTATCGCCTTCATTTGGTAATTCGCAACTTACGTTCTTCGCTAATATCTCCGTTTCAAAATAAAGAAGCTTAACAATTAGGCGGTTGCCAATCAATAGGTTTTGCTGAAAACAGGGTCTTTGTTTTGTAATCAGGTATTTGTATTCGTCATCCCCAAACTACGCCTCTAAATAACACAGTCATGCATGCGTGACTTCGGTGGTTGTTTCGATGTTTTATACGACCCTGACCTGTCCATTGATAACTTTTTCTTTTTCAATCACAGGGAAAATGGCATCTAGAAGAAAAACTTTGCTGAAAGTCATTATTTTGGGTGACTCGGGAGTCGGCAAAACGTCGTTGATGAATCAGTACGTCAATCGCAAGTTCTCCAATCAGTACAAGGCCACTATCGGAGCTGACTTTTTGACGAAGGAAGTCATGGTTGACGACCGTCTTGTGACGATGCAGGTATGTTATGTTCTCTTGAGAAATATTTTTGCCAAATCGTAATTATTTTGAAATGTTGTCGCAGATTTGGGATACAGCGGGTCAGGAACGTTTCCAGTCGCTAGGAGTCGCGTTTTACCGTGGAGCCGATTGCTGCGTTCTTGTTTTCGATGTGACGTCGCCCAACAGCTTCAAAGCACTGGATTCGTGGAGGGACGAGTTTCTCATCCAGGCTTCGCCGAGGGATCCCGAAAACTTCCCGTTTGTCGTCATCGGCAATAAAGTAAGATCCACGAGATCTTAACTCCAGCATTGAGTTAAATTTTGTAAAAATATTTATTTAGATTGATTTGGAGAACCGTGCCGTATTGACGAAACGAGCCCAGCAATGGTGTCATGCTAAAAACGACATCCCGTATTTTGAGACCAGCGCCAAGGAGGGTATCAACGTCGAGCAAGCGTTCCAGACTATCGCTCGTAATGCGCTGGCACAGGAAACTCAGGTTAGTGTCAACTTGATTCCTCTGTTAAAAGGACTTTGCATGGAGAAAAACAACATCGCCATTTGATTAATTGAATACGTTGAAAATGCAGGTCGAGTTGTACAACGAGTTTCCCGAACAGATCAAACTGACACCGGGCGACAACAGAGTGGGCGGCAGGCAAGACTCGTGCTCTTGCTAATCACGGGGGTGGGGCAGGAACAAGATCCAACTTACCTTTTGTTACAAACAGCAGGCAAAGTCCATTGAAAGTCTTAGGAGACAATTTAACATTTCTTCTTTTTTTCTCTCTCTATCTCTGTTTTTTTGGTCTTCATTTCAGTTTTCCATTTTGAAAACAGCTTTAGTTTGACTGTCCTGTTTGTGATACCCAAGATTTCTGCTTTGCTAGTAAAGAAGAAGAGCCCGCAAGCAAATAAGTTGTTCGTCCCTTTTTCTCCATTTCAAGGATCGTAAATGAATAAAATTTATGATGGCGTTGGGATTTCCACTCTCCTCCTGTTCTTTTTTCTATTTTTTTTTGTAACACGAATATATAAATAAAAGGAAATAAGAAAAGCAATTGAAAGAAATCTTTCATTTCCAAACTGTATTGTTCAGTACAAGAATATGACGAGTAGCAAATAATTATACGGTATTCTTTTCGCTAGCCTTCGATTTAGGTCGGTACGTTCTGACTTGCTTTAAAGGACCTGTTTTATCAATTGCCACTTCTGATGAATTGTCTTGGGAAGTCGACGTACCGGCCGAGTCCAAGGGAAGCGGCGTGGTACACTGATAGAAAAGATGCGAAGTCAGGAATGATTTCTGCGTAAAGGACTTGCTGCAGACTTTGCAAATATATTCTGTCCGTTTCAAGTGTTTCTGCATATGTTCTTTGAGCCTGTCGTTGCGATTGTATTTCTTGCCGCAGACGGAGCAAATGAACGGCGTTTCTCCCGTGTGGGTCCTTTCGTGAACCACCAGATTACCTCGCGTGGCGAACATCTTCTCGCAGTAGCCGCATTTATGTTTCTTGGGGTTTTTGTGGCGAAGTAAGTGGTGCTGCAGGTCGACTTTGGTCGAATAGACCTTGTCGCATACATCGCATTCGTATTCGAGGTTGCTGTGTCGATCCCTGTGTTTGGCCAGGCTCCACTTGTGCATAACCTTGTTGCAGTCTTTGCACGTTACGAGCACAGGTTTGCATTTCTCGCTCTCCTGAATGTGTTTCTTGAATTCTGCCCTCGTGCTGCACCTGACTTTGCAGGCGGGACACGTATTGAGGCGCTGGTTCTGCGGCAGATGAGTTTTGACGTGTTTCTGGTAGAGTCGTTCCTCGGTGAAGGATTTATCGCACTTCTTGCAAAAGTAGCGCTCTTCGGTGTGCGAATCTAAATGAGAACGGTAATCGCTCTCCTTGAGAAAGGTGGCCTTGCAGACGACGCACTCGTATGGCTTGTTCTGATGGGCTTGACAATGTCGATCCAGTTCGTCTTTCTCGGTGAACATTCGACTGCAGAACGGGCAGCTGAACGACTCGGGTTGAGTGCTACCGTTCTCGTGCAACGCCTGAACCGAGGCTTCGTAAAAGTCTTTAGAAACGTCGTGTGTCCGTAAATGGGCCAGGTAACTCTCTTTATAGGAAAACCTGCTGTTACAGAAAGTACAAGTGAATTTAGGGGTTGGTGCTTTAACAGTTCTCCTCGACGCCGGATCTACGGTCGCGCTGGTGGAAGCCAGACTGATAGACTGGTGGGTCAGAACGTGGGCTGCTAAAGCCGGCTCGTCCAGGAATGGCATGCTGCATGTGGAGCAGTGGAACTTTGGCTGCTGTGGCGGAATTTTCGATTGAAGTTTTCGGGAAGCTCCGTACTGTTTGACGGTGGAGTGCGATGCAACTGGCAGCTTCGGTTTCGCTGGCAAAACTTAAAAGAAATGAAATAAAAAAAAATTAAAAGATCGAATATTTTAAAGAATAAAGGCAGTCGTTTAGGTAATACCACAACAATGATCACATTAAAACTTGATTCGAACTTTATTAATAATTTCAGAACATTATTCTATTTATTACGTTATTATACGCCATTATTGGCTATGAGCTCCGCGTTAATCAGTTCAAAACTAACTAAGTTGTAAAAATCGAGTATAATTTGATTTTGCGTTAATGGCAGATAGAAGTAATGCATTAAATATACTTAATTACGGTTCCGATAAAACGTTTAAAACTTATATTTTCACATTTAATAAAAAGATCTAATGTTGAAATTAGCAGTTTCATGATAACTGTTAAAAAAGAGGTAAACCTAAGAAAGCTTACTTAGCTCATCTAGGTAAAATGCAATTAAGACAACAGAGGTTATCAGCTGTTTAAGGAAACAGCGGTTGTTGATTTACTTCTTTAATTAATCACAGTGACGGTTACAATGCTTCGTTTTAGTTAAAACAACACGTAACGGTAATGCTATTCTACCTACCTGTCCTTCATTCTATCTATTTATCTATTGCCCTATCTATCTGTCTGTCTGTCTGTTTATCTATCTATCTATACACCAATCTAACTGCCGTGTGTATTACCGTTTACCTTCCTATCTATCTATCTATGTAAGTATATAACCCAATATTTATTAGTTGTTCCTGATACCATTCACTTTGATAATGTTTCCCCCGAGCTTCTTCTGCAAGCTGGACACCGATATGAACGCCGGTCCAGCAGAGGGATGATCGATCGAAAAGTAGTCCGGTAAAATGAAAGGTCCGCTTTCAATGGCAGTCTCCGCATCATCGTCCATTTCAGAAGGGAAATCTGGTTCTACTGAGACCAGTTCGTCCTCAGGTTCTTCTTTGATGATAACTGGATAATTTGAATAAGATTAGATTATTCACCTAGATAGTGACAATCAATTTGGACTAAAATGTAAACGGTTCAGTTTACGAGTATTAGAATGGCAGGGTAATCGAAAATTGCGATCTTCCGACTTGACGAAAACGTCCGCTTCAAAATGGCCTGCATCCTCCCGTTCCTCCGACTTCATTTCGCCTGTACAACGTAAAATATGTGTATTAATTGTTACATAAGTTGCTATTTATTTGAGAAACAGTATTTCATTGGTTGGTAGCACGTTAAATCTATTTAGATGGTTAGATGGATGGATAGACAGATAGGTTTGGAGATAGACAGACAAGTAGTTAAATAAATAGATAGATAGGTACGTAGATAAAAAAAAGATAAGTAGGTAACTAAATAGGCAGTTATATAGTTACAGAAAGATTAGATAATAGATACTGTACATAGATGGATATAGGGTAGGTAGAAAATTAGATCGTTATCCATTAGTAAACCCGTCCACATAAATGATGATTTAATTTCTACTGTAAACATACAAATACCTTTACCATATGCTACCAAATCACGTTCGTCGTCAAAGTCTGTGTTTTCCTTCTTCACGTCCACGACCAAGTTCTCGCAGGTCCCAGCCGAGTTTCGTCTATTATTGGGCTTGTTGCCGTCGTCAACCTACACATCAGCAATTACAGTGACAAGAAATGTGACTTAGTAGTAATAACTTGCTTGGAACATTATGGTTAACTATTCATGTCTACAATACCCAATAACTGTTTATCTTTTGATAATTACTGTCAGAATTTCATTCAGGAGCTCGTAAAAACCTGCAAACTTGCAGAGCTTTGTTACCCTTCAAATTTAAGTCTTAATATCAAATTAAATCCTTTAAAAAAAATCTATTGAAAATTTGATGAACATAAAATTCTGTGAATGAATAATCAATGATGTGTTCTTGCAGCTCTTACTTACGTTTTCTGTCGATATGTCCATAGTTACGTTCAGTTGTGAATCAGTCTTAATCTGGTCTGACATGTATTGCGTTTCAGCTTAGATGACTTTTAATAATTGGAATTTCAATGCTGTCAGTGAGTTATCGATGTTTCCTGTCTCCTGCTGTTTTGGGAGTATGTTGCCTGCTGCAAACAATACAGATTGAAAAATAATTCCACATATCCTGTAACTGCCAGAATACAAATAGATTTAATTTAGCATTATTTGAAATATAATTGAACTCATGTCTTGCATACCGTACCTTTTATTTTAATGTTTGTCAACACTTCGTACAAAGGTGGTTGCAGTTGAAATGTATAATTGTGTTTGTGGCCAGCCAATGTGCAAGACAGTATAAAAGATTCTAAACTAAGATTTGCGTTTCAAATTATCAAGCTGATATGCACATTGCAACATACTAATACTTAAATTTTAAAAACATTATTATTGTCAACTGTTATCCGTTGACAGTGTATCGGAAAATAAACAAACTGCCAACCAAAGCCATCCGTTTTCCGTCTGCTAGCCTAGCATGACTACTGCCATCTAGTGTAGTGTGGCTTTACACTTACATTAAATAATTTTCACTTTACTAATTACTACCCTTAATTTAAAAAATGACACATGATTTTAAAAACTGTAAATAATATATAAAAAAACAATAAAAAGTCACTAATGTAACAGAATTAAAAAGGAACGCAGAAAGAAAAGAAAATTTTCATCCTGGTTTGAAAAGGTATAGCGTGATTTGTGACGCTGTAATTATACATATATGAGAAAAAATAAATTAGACATAACGAATTTGACATTAAAATATAACCGTATGATATGCATTAAGAATATTATTAATGAGATAATAAGCATTATAGCAACTTAACCGTTAGATGACGCTTGCTGCAAAGATAGCAGAAGTGAGCATTGCTGCATCGATCGACGTCGACGAACGCAACACAACCACACAAGCACACAACGGAATTTGGCGGTTGAAGTGGAAGCTCGTGTCAATCGGACAATTTAGCTGACAGCAACGCAGCTCTTTTTGTTCAGGATGTTAAGGTAGGTAATAAGGTTAATGGAGTATGATATTCACAGGAACTCAATGTCATTTGATGAAGGTTATGTTCAATTTTTCTAGTCCTGAAGAGCTGTTAACATACCGCATTGTTAAAAGCCAAAACCGGCCTCTTCCTTCACTCATCCCCAAGATTTTTAAACCTGTTGGATCAGAGGAGGAGCAGACATGTATAAGACAGATGCTAGGCGAACGGCTTGAACTGCTGCGAGAAGAACGAGTGGAACGAAGGTGTACATTGTCGGACTTTCTAATCTTTTATTTTCTTAATTATTTTGCTTTGGATGTTGTATTTTAGAGATTTGCTCGCACTGGCGGAATGGGACAATGAAGCAAACCTAGCTCGAGTGACGCGTAAGGTTGGGAATTTTTGGGACTCATTTGGTCATGAGAGAAACGGCAACTTATACCTGCAGCCGGAAGAAGCTTTATTTCTTGTTGAAATCGTAAGCTTATTTGAATGTCTACTCCTACATCAGCGTTCATTTTTTGACATTATTTCGTGGTTTTTTCCTAATCTGTTGAAGGTAAAACTAGAAATGCTGTTTAACGGAGTCCCGATGAGCATTCAGCAGTGTTATCAGATGTTTCTCAAACCACCTCGTTGTACGTCGGAGCAGTACCACGTGTTTTCACATCTGAGCAGGCACGGGTTTCATTTAAAGCGGACAGACGCCAAGAAACGAAGGATCACTGTGGAAGAAGCTGAACAAGGCCAAGCTAAAAAGATTAAAACTGACAAAGTTGTAGATAGCTGGGCAAAAAAGCTTACCTTGAAGGAATCTGAGGAAAGGATGCGGCTATTAGACCAAATACCTGATTGCTCTCGGGGATGGTTGGATCTCACTTTTGACGACAAAAGTCTGCTGCCCGAAACGAGTCGGCCCATTAGGAAAACTTACCAGTACTGTCGGAGCCAGATGTCAATAGAAGAGCTGGGTACAGCTGGCAAGGAGGAAAGCCCTTCAAGTAGCAGCATCACCCCACTTATCAGTACTTGTGTACATAAAGGTATCGTCGCAAAACTGATACCTTAAAAGTAGTTTAAGAATCCTTATTTTCCTTTTAATTGATGTAGCAATCCAATCTTTAACGTCATGTGTTTTAAATTTTTTCAACACAGAAGATTTGCTAAAAAAGCTGCGTATTTTCAAATCTCATCGACCGCCCGTTGATGGTGAAGTGCTCCCGCTCGTCTATGACGTATTTTCTCCCAGCAAGCATTTCCGCAAGTCAAGCCCAGGAGTACCTTGCTATCAGGTTGCAATAGCCAAAGCTTCGTCACCCTTTCCGGTTGGGAGGACTCTTCTGAAAACTTTGGATCTCTGTCAGACGGGGGTTACCTTAATTATTGCTATAGTTCAACAGAACCACTCAATATCCTTTTACCATGTGTCTAGTGAAACGCTAAACCCTGCTGAATAGAACAGTACTGATGATTTACATGTCTTTAGTTACTATTTAAGAGGTTGATGACGTAACATGAAAAAGTACCAGTGGCTTTACTCCATCAGTAGTTTTGCCGGTTGGCTCCGTCCCAGTGAAAGTAAGTCTTGGTGTCCTGTAAGGAACTTCTCTTAGAATTGCTAATTATTGCATGAATCATTCAATAGGCCAGCGGTCGATTCTTTCACCGCGGGAAAATGAACTTCTGCAACGGTAGGTATTAATATTGAACGTGGATTAATGCTTTCACCACCAAATTTAGATGCCAGCAGTTACCACGCATTTTTCACGGGCTATTGGTGTGCTTTGTTCCATAGGCAGAGAGCGCTCCTTTTCGGATGCTTAAAGTTGGCAGCTGGGCGGGGATTGTCTTTTCGCTGGGCGTTCGGATTAATTACATTGTTGTGAACAAGGCACTTGAACGTCCACCACTCACCCACTCACCACACGTACACAGATAACGACAGCTTTTCGGGAGGGACTGAAAGAGTCATCGAGGCGGAACAAACGCAGGTGCAGAGCAATTCCATGAGGAGAGTGGGCCATACCGTTTTCTTAACTGCGAGCGGGATTCCGCAGGCTCTGCAGATGAAATCGTCCATGTAGTGGCCGATCGTGCGAATGCCAGTACACTGCTTAATGATGGCCTACGGGACGTCCGCGAAGCGATTGAAGATTCGCGGAGATGAACGCAGCCCGAAAGGGAGGCGCGTGTCACAGTAGTACTGCCCGTTCCATTCGAAGCAAAGGAGATGCCAGTACCGCTGTGCTTTGTGAATTAGACGGAAGGGCGTGCTTTATGTCGATTTTTCTCATGAAATAGGCGCCCCCCGGCTTGATGCAGCAGCCGGAGAGCGAAGTCAAAGTCCTTGTATTGGGTAGCTGCAAATTCGTCCGAAGTGTGCGAGTTGACGCTTTCCGACGGGGGCACGGACAAGTATAAGGCGAAATTGGCCGGACTTCTTGGGAGATGACGACAAGGGGGTTGACCGAGCTGACCGGGAATGGAGGCTACAAGGGGGTTGACCGAGCTGACCGGGAATGGAGGCTGCGCGAATGGGCCGATTGTATGGCCTGCTGACAATTCGGTAGAGGTGGTTTGAAGAACTATATCGGGGTCGTGGCTGTGGCGGCCGACGAAGGGGTAAAGGCCGTAAAGCAGGCGCGAGCATCGTGGCCTGGGGCTGAGCATGAGGAGCATCTCGACGCCCTGGTGTCCGCGTCGCAGTACATCGAGGCGAAAGCGGAAATGTTTGGTAAGTCGGTAAATGTTTGGTCGAGCCGGTGACCTGCGGAGTGCGCGGCCTGATTGCGCAGTTCGTGGTCGAGAGCCAGCCAAGCTCTTGGTTTTTGGCCAGCCGCGTAATGGGACATGATATGTAGTTTAAGTATTGGACGGCCATGGCTCTGGGATCTGGCGACTAAAGGTTCCGATATGCGGAAAGCGTGCACATCGCCTGGATCCAACGAGGAAAGCTGTGAACGTTCGGATGCTGGATGCCCCCTTTTCCGTTTTTGGTGGCAACCGAGGGGGGAGCGACCGGCTCCGGCAAGAGCAATTCGTTAAGGTCAAGTGAAGGCTGGGCTTCTAAGATCTTACCCGTGATGGCTGGGTCCAAACGCGGGAGAGACGCGGCCAGGATCGGAATGTCGATGATGGGATAGGTCAGGTGCGGGCCTCCTCCTGGGGGGTTCGTGCCTGCCAGAGGCTGGGCCGTGGCGTTCGGCGGTGATGGGCTGGTACTCTTGCGGGTAGCAAGGAGGGACACCAGAGAGAGGGGCCGGTTGCAGGTTTGGTTGTACCACAGTGGCGTGCCAAGGGACTTTCGGGCCCTGGGCAAAGCCCTGCTCCCCGGGCCCCTACCGATATGTTAGCTCAAAAATTTTAAAGCGTCAACAACACCAATTAGAAATTCTCAACACTTGATATTCCTTATGTTTCACATAANGGGGGGGGGGGTTGCGAATGCAAAGGTGGCAGTTGCGATTGAGTGGCTTGCGGCTACGTCGTTTGCAACTGAGTGGATAACGGGTTGAACGGCGGTTGACTATTGGTGAAGATACTTGTTACAGCTGATTGCATACAGAATGCTGATGCATGATCTGAGAAAGCAGGAATTGCTGCTGCCTCGGCTTGGCGCCCAATTGAATCCTTTGAAGGTTTTACCGTAATATTAAGGCGCTGTAATAAAAAGAACTGTTTCGGACCACCCATTACGAAGTATTTCCTCAAGATTAGTAGACCGTAAGGTTGGCTCATCCGAAACTTTCCCCAGAGACCCCTCAGGCATGTGACGTCAAGGGATGCCTGGCTTCAAGCTTCGTATATGGCGCCAAATTGAGAATGCCCAGTTAAAGTACAGATACAATTTCTAATGTAGGAGTGAAATGTATTTAGATAACCATTGAAGAAGATAACATCATTTGTTCCGTCAGTTTCATCATTTTTCTACATTTTTGACGCTCTACAGCACCGCGTACTCCTTGCACAGAATAACGTTTCTTTGTGGGTGCCAAACACATATCGATTTCTTCTGATAGGTCAGTCTCCTTTTCTGGTACTACGTCAGCAGTGTTCTTTGTCGCTTTTACCTTTTGTCAAAGCCCAGCGTTGAACCACTTAATCCTGATAAAAGCTCTAATTCTAAAAAACTTTAAGGTCCCTCGAAGGTAGCAATACGCTCGTTTGCTAATATATCTAATTGTGAAGGCATAGGCAATATCTTTTTAATAAATTTTTAAAAATAGTTTGGGCAGGTCTTAATCTTCTACCGTTGTGAAATAATAACAGTTTTACCATAGCATCAGAGCCAGATGCCAGAGCAACGAGTTCAAAAAAGGCAGAGTGACAGTTACGGATATTGGACTATCTTTTACGCAGACTGGGGAATTAAAAAGCGTTATTTAATGGATGAAAGGTATTCCATCTATCAGAGATACAAGAATAAAGATGATGATAATGAAGGTATTTATCTCGGCCCATTATTAGTAATAATATATATTTTTTTTAAATTCAACGTTCACTCAAATTGATTTATAATGCCCGTAAGGCAGGCTCTTTATACGGCAGTCTAGAACATATCGTTTGTCATGAAAGGCTGACAGTGATAAGTTTTCTTGTTGGAATAGTACGAGCCTCAAAATTTGGGTTTTAAAGTTGATTTTGTCGGTGTATACGGCGCCTACGTCATTGAAGAGGACCTTTCGGCAGAGTTGATTTGTTAGCTCCCTCCATAAAGTCGACCTATTTACCCGCTTGCAAACTTTCTTATCTGGCTGCTCTTCTATGATGAGCGAGTAACATTTAGGTCTGCGAACGCAGATCTCAATGATTTTCTCCTGACAGTCTCTGTCTTTAAGCACCGGATGCGTGTTTTATTGACCAGAGCGTAGTCCGGGTGGTCGGTCGGGTAGTTGCTCGCGTCTAGGTGAATATCTCTGACATGTCTCATGCTTTCGTGAAAATCGTCGCCCGTTATTGTTTAGACAGAAGTACAATATTTCATCTCCAAAGCGCTTCTTCAGTACTTCGTAGTGAAACTGCAACAATTTGACTTCGGCCAATTCGAGGATGGACATGCCTACATGTTCCGGTCTTTCCAAAACTACCTAAGCTACTCTACCCTTATCGTCCTCTGGTAAGGCAGGTTTCGCTGTGTCTTGAGGTATTCTAGGAGTGGTTTTTCCGTCCAGAGAATGTGTACCCAAAAACTTTCTCCGAAACTTGGGACAGCAAAAGTTTATACCATGGCCCGTATTTTTAGGTGTTAAAAAAGCCCCACCGTAACAAGCTTATATTACACACTGAAAATGATATCTCAGTATAGTGAATCATGATTTTCGTCAGGTTTTACAAGGTCCTTCTATTGCAAACTGAACTTGTAAAACTATAACAATGCACAGGACTTTATCCACCATACCTCCTTATCCGAGCAACTTTGGGTACTAAGTTTGGGATCCTTTTGCCCTCTGGAACGAAGTAGTAACTTCAAGCTTCGCGAGGGCCTCTTTTAGAGCTGCAAAATTGGTTGTTTATTTTATTTTGCCCTCTTTAGGTAAGTAACAACTTACCTTGGGGTAAATTTTCGGGACGATTGACTTTCGCCCGTAGTTCAGTACAGTCTTTCTCCCGCTCCCGAACAACTTTCTTCCACAAGTTAAGTTAAACCTGAAGTTATTTCTTTTTGTGTCTGCGAAGGCAGCGTTATTCCCCAGAAGTTGCCTCCTGGCTACTTGTGTCGCTGTTGGTCTGTAGGGTAGAACGGAAACTGTGGCATTTTATTACGAGTGTTCTGACCAGGTTAGGAAAACCATTGTTGTCCAGGATTTGAAGAAGCTTCCCCCACTTGTTTGTGGAAATTTCCAGGAAAGAAAATCGGTGCTGCGAGCTACTGTGACAGACTTGGGGAGCGTATGCTGGTCGAGGTAATACAACTTTTATTCAAACTTGAACGGGGTACAAGAGGAAGAGAGGGGTTATCGAGCAAGCGACATCGGGTTAGAGCGTTCTGTCTTTTTGTGGCCGCGGTGGTCCATCTTTATACTCGAGCCTAGCCAAGGCCAGGTGTAGGCCTACGCGGTTTGGAGGTTTGCCAGATCTACTTCGTTGGGACCAGATTTTGGCCTACGTGGTTTGGCGTTTTGCCAGGGTACTAGGACCGCACGTGGCTTGGTGACTGGAACGGCCTACTTGTTGCTAACCGGAACAGTGATTTAAAGGAAGGGACTGTTGCATTCCTCCCGGAGTTGGAAGAAGATTGCGTCCTCGCAATCGACAGGTGGAAGAAGAAAAAAAACAGAACTACGAGTGATTACTATCCATGATCTAATTGTTTTTGGTGCCGAAGTACTTTCGTCAAACTGAGGCAGGTGGTGGAACGACGGGGTAGACGTTTAATGTTAGCGGTTGTTGCAGGGCTGAGGGGTGTTGTTTCAGGGGCGCCGACTCTGGTTCCTTAGGTTCGTTCGATTTTCTTTTGCGTAAATTTTAAGCGGATGACCAGCAAACGGAGAGTATTGCGCCGACGTAACGATGTAATCCGTAACGGAAGGAAAGGTAGATTGTTCCTCTGCATCCGACGATGATCCCGGCGATTTTTAGGGTTTATTTTGCAGTCCTGACCCAGGCGACGACCTCGTATAACTCGGCTGATTTGTTTGGGGGAAGGAGGATGTCGCGGATATCGCCGGAGTCGGTGGAGGCTCGGGTAGATACTAGGTCGGCGACGATGTTGATGTGGTCGCTGGAGTCCCTGCTTTACGCGCCGTTGGATTGCACCATGAAGTTTAGGCTATTGTCAACCGGCATGCTGAACAAGTTTACGGTTTGGAAGTTGTTGAGTTTGACCCGTGGCTTCCGTTGGACCCATTCGGTGTTGACAAACTGGTAGACCTTGTCGTTGGCGTTGATGAACCCTCCGGTATGGTAGCAGCCTCCTAGTAGGGGTATTAGGGTCCATCCATCCTTGCTCAGGGTGTAGTTGCCAGAATGAGGCTCGGGGCCGCACGGTGAGAAATGTGTTATAAGGGAGACGTTTACTGGTGTGCATTGTTGGACGAGGGCTGTACTGCCGTAGGGAGTAATCCTTGTGCAGACTCCCAATCCTAAAACGTGTTGCTGAAATGCCGCTGTACGACGTCATCTGTACTGCTAGTCTCATTTTTCTTTGTTGTAACTCGCAGTCCTATGCGGCTAAAACGTTTTCGCGTTCTACCTCGCGGTCTTCTATGTATTGTAAGTGAGCGCTTAGGTCAATTTCTGCGCTCAGTACGCCGTCTATTTCGGTGAAATCGCTTTGGACGGAAGGTCGTTCGAGGCTGGCGAACGTTTTGTAGTGGCATTTGTCACGGTGATTAAGAGGTAAACGTCGTCCATGCCCAAGATTTGATGTAGCGGCGTGTCAAAACACCTTTTCACGCGGTTGTTAAATGTGAGTCGATTTGTCGTTCGTCGTCGCGTAATCGGCAATTGTCGGCTGTTGAGTCTGTTAACGGAAACCCGGTACGTTGTTGTCCCATTTGCGTGTCGCACGTGTGTTGTTCGGAAAAGGCGTCGCGCCAAACAAAAACCAGGTGGCTGCGAACGGGGTAGCCCACGGCGGATGTTATTGGTGACGAATCCAATCGACGATGGAAGGGGGCAGGTTGGGCAGGATTTTTCCAGGGTAACGTCTTGAAGCATGCAGTTCAGTGCTTGGGACGTAACGGTCGTTAGCCAGGCGGGGTGCGCTTCTGGGCGCTCGTCATGGACCCATACGTTGTTTTTCGTTTCCATCTGTTTGTCCTTACCCTCAAAGGTCCAGGCCACGAGGAAACATTCGGATTCTGACGGCACGTTTGTTCGTTTCGACTGGGTTGTATCCGTCCCTCCAAAGAAATAGCAAAAAACAGTTTCGGTTTCCTCCCACTGGGTGCAGAGGTGGCCAGGGAACTTTATAGGGTGCGGGCGTTGAGAGATGACGGTAGGCGTTCGTTGCGACGGGAGGACCTCTGGTCTGCAAAAGTGAGCGGGGTCCAGGTCCATGAATCGTATGGTTTTATGGTTCGAGCAGACAGAACCCTTTATTCCGAGTGACGCGGCGAAGGGGAGGAGAACGATAAAGTTATAGCGGTTAACATCTGTGGAAATAAGATTACGTTAGTAACTTATTGCTATTGTTGATTTGGGTCGAAAATTTTTGTAGGTTTGGGGTGAGGTCGGAGGGAGTAGCATGTGTTGGTACGGGTCGGTTGAGGAGTGGAGACCGGTGGTTGTGAGCCTTCCGCGTCGTGATTGAGGGAGTTGTTTTCCACGGGTAGGTCTTCCTGTTGGTCGCGGCCGGTATCTTCGTTGTCGTCGGATTCGTCGTTGTCCCACGGTAGGCTTTGTGAAAGCGGTGTCGATGGTGGCTTTCTGAAGTCGAGTGATTCGTTGGTCATCTGCCTTGATCTTCTTGTACGCTTCGACATCGAACAAAGTCGGGGATTTTGTTTTGCGTTTGTAGGTTTGACACACTTGATGGCACAGGGCCCATAGCTCCCTTTTCCACCAATGACCTTTTTTGGGACCATGGCGCAACTTAGAGGCTCTTAGGCGTTTCTGAGGGAACACTGTAATAATCTAGTAAGTTTTTCTGTTGCAGTACCAATGGTCCTAGGTAACGTAAAGGGGCCAGGACCGATATTAACGAGTTTTTTTTTACGTAGAGCACGTTTTAGTGAGATCAAGCTGACTGTTTTCCTTGCGGTGCGTGCGGATCTTAAGTGGTTTGGGCTGTGGAGGGAGAAGAAAAAATGGGAGTGGTCTGGAAATGAGGGGGTGACGAGGTATTTCCAGGCTGTGAGGTAAATACCATCCCTGATAAGGGTGATGTCGACGAATGCGGGGTCATTGGGTCTGAATTCTAAGTCTGAACGTGCTCAATTGACAATGTTAAGGCAATGTTCGATTGCTAATCTTATAAACTTTGCCCTTTTACGTCAGTTCGAGAACTGTTCAACATGAGATTCTGGCATTAGCGTCAATAGCTAGATTTTGAATTTTTAAGGCTCGAAAGTGGCTTCGTCAGCTTGGTGATGTACAGGTCCAGCTGCTTGAGTGGCCCGTTGAAGTTGCTCAAGATTGGTCTGCCTTCGAAGGTTCCTGTTTCTGGATTCTTCTTTTTGTGGATTTTTGGCAGGAAGTATATACTTGGTATTTCCCAGTCCTTTTCCATCATAATTTGTGTCTCCTTGTATGTGAGACTTTCGTAGATGCCCAGCTTCGTGATAAGATTGTCTCGGGCTTCGCAGATGTTGTTCAGCTTAGCCTCGGCCTCATCTCTGTCCAGCTTCAGGAAAGTATCCCCAACTGACAGTTGTCTTTGGGCTTCCTTTTTGTAGTCCTCTTTTTTCCACAGGACTAATTTGCCTCCTTTGTCTGCTTTTGTGAGGTACGATTCATTGGATTCCTGGATTTTCGTCCACTCAGCTTCCATGGTACGGGACCAGTTTTTTTGGAATTTGCTTCTGTGGATCGTCACCATCCGTTGTTTGAAACGTTCTGTTGCCCCTTGCAGTCCGACAGCTTTCGTGGGGGGTTCCCAGCTGGATTTGAAGTCCTCTTCCATCAGCCCTTTGAGGTATTATCTCTTCTTTTTATTCTTCTCTTTTTCGACGAATATTTTCAGGTTCAGCTTTCTGATGAACTCGTTGGCTGCCTCGTCTGCTTTCGCCTCATTGAACGTCTGTTAATTGGTACGTAGTTTGAACCGTAAGTAATAGCCGTTTTCTGTTTCTCGTTTATTTTTAGACCAACATCATATAAAAGTAATTCGTCATTTAAAGTATTCAGCATAAAATTATTTTTCTCTTTTGTTAGGTTTCGCCGGCGCCTGGATCTTCGGTGGGATGGCTGCTCTACTCGCGTCGACGTCTTCTGTCGTGGTTTTTTGGCTGCTCATCTTCAGAATCCGAGACGTCTGTTGTATCTGGAGTGCTTTCCCTCTTACGTTTGTATTTAACCGGTCTTTGGTTCTTGTTTGTGTTTTCCTTCTCCTTTTTCTTCGGGGCTTCGACGTGTTTAAAATTGCATATTTTTCCTTTTTTGCAGTGGCCTTTGTTGAAGTATCTGCAAGGGATTTGACTCGTTTTGCTCCCGCCGGATTGTCGTTGTTTCGTCTCACTTGTGATCCTGTCACCTGTGACGTTTCTCCTTTGACATCTGGATGCGGTGCTAACACTTGCCTCTTCTCTTCCGGTTTTTGCTGGATCACGTAGGTTGGTTTTCCTTCCGGTAGTTCTTTCGGTTTATCTCGATTTTCACTCAGCCATTTCTCTACTAGTTTTTCAGCATTCGAGGCTTGTTCGTTGGTTGCTTTGGTCAGGAGGAGTTCGACTTCTTTCATGGCTTCCCCGTACTGGTGCTTCTGCTCTTCAACTATCAAGTTGGATACTTTCTTGCTGGCTCCGTGGATTTCCTCGTTGATCTTCTCCATGGTTGACTGCCGGAATAAGTCTACTCCTTGTCTTACCGTGTATGGAAAGATTAGCTGGATTGATGGTGCTTCAGCTGCTAAGGCTCTCAGGTCCCTGTTGATGGAGGTATCCCATTTTTTCAGAGAATGCAGTTTCTTTGCTAATTGCAGGGTAAGTGGATCGCTGCTGGCTGTGTGCAGGTCTTTCGCCTCTCTCAGCTTCTTCAGGATCTCTTTCTTTGGACCCTGTTGGTCGCCGTCTTGGCTTGTTCCTGCTCATTGCTCTGCTGGAGTATCTGCTATTGCCCCTCCATCTGTATCCATGCTTGATGTTTGGTCATCTCGGGCTTCTGGTGTTAGTTGGGTCTCTGGTACGCAGTCGGCCAGTCGCTGTTACCTAAGGGTCCTCCCTCACGTGCTGCTTTTTCCTTTGAGGACTGTGGCTTAAATTCGGTGGTAGTTTTAACATGGCTAGTTCCTGCCCGTTGTAGTTAAAATAGTTCGCGTTGGAACTGATGTGACTATAAAGGCTAGTCGCTACCCTCGAGATATTCCTAAAGTGGTAAAGTTTTATTTTGTGTCTACCGGAGTTTGGTGGTGGTTTAATGGCGATCCCGGCGGCATCGCCTGCATGCTTTTTGGCGTCTTCTATGTTCAAGAAGTAGTTGTATCCGCCTTTGGGGAGGTCTACTTTGATTATGAAGATGGTTCCGTCGTCCGCCCATAGAGGGTTGTCCATTTTGGTTGGTATTACTATTTGTGCTTCGTTTTCGCTTTCTAATCTTGACTTACGTTTAGAGAAGTGAGAATACACGGTTTTGATGCGTCTAACGCGGCTTTTTATTTCAGTTCACTTGGAAATTAATTATTAAAGCCACTTTTGAGGCTTTAGAATTGAGTTAATTTGATCCTTACAGGTGAACTGAAGAATATTGGTAGCCCGGATGCCCTCAAGTTTTTGTTGACAATAACTGCGGCTCCATATGCGTGCTCCTCAACAAGGTTGTGAAAAACTTCGTGACTTAGTGGAATATTTGGTAAATTATTGGGGATTAGACATGTCACGGAACGGGATTCCGGACAGATGAGAAAGTACGTGAGTTCGAATTACTGATTTGTGAAGAGTAATTGGACGCAGAGTTGGGTGCTGAAACTATGTATTACACGCCACTAGATGAGTTAAAACACACACTGAAGAATGAGCGGAAAGGGTAAGTTACGTGATATGGTTGAAGGTCAAATACTAGTGTCACGGTATGATTACCGGACAAAGTTCTACTCGAGCTCGATTTACTAACTTGCTTAGAAAAGGTGAGATTCACGGTTGTTGAGTGCGTAAACAATGTATTACACTGAGTCTACGATTAAACACTTGTGGAACTAAGGCACTCAGATACAAGTTCTATTACAAACGGTGATACACTGTTATTAAAGGTCTGAAATACGGTGAAGGTTCGAGAGGTCTGATACGAGGTCTGTTACAAGTCTGGAATTCTACTACTGTCCGCTGCTAGGTTGTAAGTCTACGGGTTATATAGGCTTGCCCACGCTGCCTGTCACGCGGTCAACATCTGGTTGGAGAAAGGACCGTTGGAATTGGGTCAGTGGGGTCAAGGACGCGATAAGCACTACGAAGGGCTACGGTTTCTGAGAAAGGGCGTTTTAGCGAGGGAAAGGAGGCCAGAGGTGAACGTGGCACACCCCCATCGTTAGATCCGAGACTCCTGGCTCGGACGTCTACTGTGCCGTGTACGTTGCATGGGGGATTGGTTCCGTGGCCACGATTGCCGATGGCTGCTCATCTTCGAAACGCAAGCGGTTTTGGGTGTTGGGGTTTTGCCTCGTCGCTGGAGTCGCTGTTGGTCCGAAGAAGTGTTGTAGCCCGGAATTGTCCGCCAAGCGCGTGGACGAAACACAATAGAGGAAGCTAGAGTGAATGAATAACGAACATGTGGAAACAGGACATACACCATAACATGAACAAGGAAAATACAACGGAAAAGACAATTGGGAAGGCATGAGACACTGCATTTTAGACACTGAAAGATAATTGAATTTTAGCTAATATTTTTTTTCTTTTTTTGTTTCCTTATTTTTTTTAACGTTTTGCTTTCTTTTAAATTGAATAAGGTAAAAAAAAATGTAATTCAATGAATTCAGTCCACTAGTGAAGGACTCGTGGGGTCGGGTTGGGTCGCAAGCTACATCGCGCATTTGTGCGAAGCCTTTGTTCTGCTGAAGGCCTGTTGTTTGGAGGGTAAGGTGGATTAACTTGTTGGCGAGTTAAATGTGTTGTTCCAGTTAGCCCGTGTTGAGGCCGGTTTGTTGGAACAATTCTCGGTATTCTTGACCTAGGGGTATGTTGTTGTCTTGGAGCGGGTATTACAGCTGGTACAGGGGGTGGTACTACAGTTGGTACCGGGGGAGGAGGTGCTGTAAACTGGAAATTCGTGGGGTACACAATATCCATTTCTCCAGATGGAGGACAATAAAACGATTCTTGAGAAAAGGTGTTGCTTGGACTCATAAAAGCATTTGGTATATTACTCTGCTGTTCTCTAGTCGTTTGGCGGTCTTGTGTTTTATTGCCTGAAAGTTCTGTGTCGATGTCCCAAGGTTGTGTTGCAAGCAATGGCTTAAGCCTATTGCTTTGAACATTTGTTTCTTTACCCGTTAAGCAATGCCTTATTGTGAAATTTACATGGGAGTTTTGAGAAACTATCCTGTAGGGACCAATATAAGGCTTGTAAAATTTCTTATTTTGATTCTTGGGAATGACTGTAGAATGCAGTAAAACTTTATCTCCGATTCTAAATTCTGGTTCTTTGCTGTTTTTATCGTAATGCAACTTTTGTTTCTCTTGGGCTTTTGGACGACTCAGTCTTACTGTCTCGAAAGCGGTTTTCGCGTTTTGAATCAAATGTTGGTTAAAATCGTAGATGTTATAAAATGAATCTGAGGGCGAATGAACAATTTCCGAGAAAGGAAAAACTGCGTCTCTAGCAAACATTAGAAAGTATGGAGTCTCGTTCAGAGATTCTTGTACGCTTGAGTTGTATGCAAACGGAACCATCTCTAAATAAGTATCCCATGAACTATGATCTTGTTCCACGTAATGCGAAATTGAGTTGGCTAGAACGGAATTGTACCGTTCTGCCGCTGAGTTCGTCTGAGCGTGATAACTCGACGTTCTGATTTTCTTGATGTGCAATACATGGCACATTTCTTTAAATAAGGCACTTTCAAAATTAGTACCTTGATCTGTTAAGATTGTTGCGGGACAGCAGAAGATGGAGACAAAATATTTAATAAAACTAGTCGTTACTGTCCGCGCAGTCATGTCGGGCAACGCTATGACATGAGAATACTTAGAAAAATGAGCTTTTGTTACTAAAACGTATTTGTTGCCATCATTTGTTTCTGGTAATGGACCTAAGATGTCCATTGAAATCGTTGCCAAAGGGTGGTCCGGTATTGGCATGGGTATCAGCGGGGCTTTCGCTGGTACAGGAGGGCGCTTCCTGCTTACGCAAGAAGGGCATGCCAACACGTATTGCCCTCCGTCTACCGAAAGTCGAGGCCAGTAATATAGGCTACGAACTTTACTTAAAGTCTTAAACACACCCATGTGACCAGAAAGAGGGTCATCATGCAAAGTCTTCAAAATTAAAGGCCTTAAGGATAAAGGTGCTACTAGTACTGCATGGCCAAGTTTACGGGAATTCTTGGTTTCCTTTACGATAAGTTTTCGTAACAAACCATTTTCATAGAGATAAAATTGATCGATTATTTTTACCCAAAACGGATTGTTGGAGCTGTCTGGTACAGTTACTGTTTCTAGGAAATTCATGATTTCCTTACAGAGGGAATCATTGTGCTGAGCCTGTAACAAGTTTTCTAGGCTGAAGTCGGTTTGAACAAAGTTTACAGGAATTCGGGATAATGCATCGCTTGCCGTATTCATATATCCCTTTTTGTATTTTACTGTAAATTTGTATTCTTGTAACTTCAGCGCCCATCGTGTGAGGCGAGAGTTAGCATCTTTGTGATTCGTTAAATACGATAAAGGCTTGTGATCAGACTCTAAGATAAATTCACGAAAGAGCAGATAATTTTTGAAATGAGTCACGCCAAATACAATTGCAAACAGTTCTTTTTCAATTGTAGAATAATTTCGTTCGTTGGGCAGTAATTTCTTACTGGCATACGCGATTACTCTTTCTTCGCCATCTTGTACTTGCCCAAGAATTGCACCAACTGCATAGTTAGATGCATCTGTTGTTAAAACAAAAGGCAAATTAAAGTTGGGGAAGGCAAGGATCGGGGGAGTAATTAATGCTTTTTTCAAGAAATCAAAGGCTTCTTGTTGCGGTTTGTCCCATATATAGCGGTTACTCTTTTGCAACAATTTATTTAAACAATTCGCAATTTTTGAATAATTTTTACAAATCGTCTGTAATAGTTACAGAGACCTAAGTAAGATTTTAGTTCTTTCGGTGTCCTAGGGACTGAAAAGTCGCGGACCACCGAGATTTTACCGGGGTCCGGCAAAAGTCCGTCTTTATCTACTATGAATCCAAGGTAGTTTACTCTTGAGGAACCTAGGGAACATTTCTTCCCTTTGAGTTTCAGGTTAAATTTTCTCAAGATTGTAAACACGTCTTTTAAGTGCTGTAAATGTTCTTCAAAAGTCTTACTGTAGACAAGAAGGTCATCTAAGTAAGCGAGAACAAATTTTCTTAAAATGGGTGCAAATATGTTCGCAATTGCCCTAGAAAACGTGAACGCTGCATTACAAAGACCGAAGGGCATGCGCACAAAGTGAAAATGACCCATAGTTGGGACTGTAAACGCTGTTTTGTGGCAATCTTTCGGATTTATCCGAATGTGGTGATATGCCGCGTTTACATCCAAGGACGAAAAATACTTTGAACCAGACAAATAGTCCAGTTCTTCATCGATCTTGTTGATCGGAAATGTGGTCGGTTTTGTGACCAAATTCAAGCTGCGAAAATCTAGTACCATCCTCCAGGTGCCGTCTTTCTTTTTGACGAGTACAACTGGGGTATAATATTCGCTATCTGAGGGAACAATTATCCCTTTATCAAGTAATTCTTGGACCTGTTTGTCTAGTTCTTCTCGCATTGCAAAAGGAGTACGATAGGGAGCTTTTCCTCACCACTGTCCCATCAGTGATAATGTCGTGAGAGACATTTGGTAATAGCCCGATTGAATTTGTATCATCAGCAAAAACATCATTAAATTCAAAAAGCAAATTTTCAAAAAACGAACTCTGTGTCGGATTTAAGTGTGACAGTTCAAACTGGGCAAGAAAGTCGGCTTTGTTTACTGTAGGCGATTTCGAATCTACCGCGGAGACTTGTCCTTGGGCGGCTTGGATTTCTACGCCTTTAGTAAAGCGACCTACCAGTTGTTTTTTCATTGTCACAGGGTGATCCGAATTGTTAAAGATGCAAGCAATTACATGTTTGTTTTTATTTACAGTACTTAGAGAAGGAAGAAGTTCTAACGAAGGATGCAAGGAAGTAAACTGAAGTGGTTCTAATAGACCGTACGCTGCCTCGGCCGATTGGCTAACGTTGTCTATTAGTACGCAAGACACTGGAAATGCTGATTTTGCCGGAATTGTAACTTTACCGCAAGCGTATGCATCGAAAGTTGCAGTCTGTGGAGAGCCATTTGTGCACTTTTGGCTTTTCACAGAGGTCAACTGTTTGTCAGTTTCGACTGACGGATTCGCTAGATGTTTGTCAAGAGCGGGGAAGTTCTGTTGAATGAAATCCATACCCAAAATTGCGTCTTCTGTAACTAGTTACAGACCACGAATTTGTGAGTGTAGACCTTAGTTTGAAATAAAAATTCGATTTCTATGAAGTTTGAGGTGGGAATTGAGTCACCACCTGCTGAATAAAGTTTAAAAGGGACAGGTTGGATGCTAAGGATTTCTGAAGGACGAATTTTTTTAAAGATTTTTGTATGAATAAGAGAGACAGTGGCACCAGAATCTAGAAGAGCAAGTGCAGTACAATGTTGAAAAGACAGACTAAAACGATACAGATTGTACGATCGATTATTACGGGTTGATTTATTTACAGAAGTCCGAACTAGACCCGTAACCAGTTGCGGAATTACTCGTTTTTGGAGCTTCGTGCAACTGATTGGTAGTTGGATTGGAAGAATAAAAATAGCGAATAACATTGGTAGAACGACAATCTCGGGACATGTGGCCTGGTTTTTGACAATTATAACAAATTCTGGTATCTGGTTTACTACGACATTCGGAGAGGTCATGACCCTGTCGTTTACAATAAGTACATGTTTTGGGGGTACTTATCTGTTGTTGTTTGGCTGTCGGGGTCTTTGTACCATGGAAAGGTGCCTCTTGTCGTGTAGCTGCGAATTGTCGTTTTGCTCGCAGGAGATGTCCACAGGTGTCCGCGGAGTGGTTGTTCATGCCGCAGAAGAAACAGCCTGCGGGTGACTTTCCCTTTTGTTGCCCGTTGTCGCGGGGTCTTGGTGATTGAGGTCTTGTTACGGCGTTTGAAGATTGCGTTGGTTCGCGAAGTCGGATGTTTTCGTCTGCGTTTGTTGCTGCCTTTATCAAATCTGCATATGTGCGGAGCTCTGCCAAATTGAGTTCTGTCTTAATGTCCGCTGGCAGTGCTTTACGTAACGCAAGCACTTTGATCCAGTCTAGCTGTTGTCTACTCTCGTTTGTAGCTCCGTCTGGTACTTTACCGTAGGCATTGGTAAACGTAGTTTCAAACAGGCATAGGAATGTCTGTAAGGGTTGGTCTGGTTTCTTAGTGAGATTTTCTAAGACCAATGCATCGTCTGCTGGGGTCTTACGATCGAAATTCTTAATGACTGCTTCCTTAAGAGTATCGTAAGTTACGCCTGGGTGGCTGGAGATGTGCTCAGTCGCAAAATTGTGTGCGTGTTCGCGGAAGTATGCTTGCACGTACTTCAGGCGGTCCTCTGGAGACCAGTCGCTGGATTGCGCGACTGCGTCGAAACTAGTGAACCATTCTAAGGCGGAAGGCTTCTTGGCGGTTCCCGTATAGGGCGCTAGCAATTGTGCAAATGCTGGGCCCGTCTTGTGTTCTTTGCCTCGATGGTTGCTTCGACGGAGGTTTTGATGATGTCGCGCAAGTCTGCTAAGACGATAATTGCGGCTGGGGGTGCTGGAGGCACCGGTGCTCCGGCCGCAACAGGGGGATTTGCGTTGGCCATTGTGGCGAAGGATGCTTTGCTTTAGATTTTGTTGAAACGTTAACGATTCGCACTTACGGTTTTGGTTCAAGACGGTGTGGGAAAAACACTTCTGATGATTTGTGAACGCACTGCTAACGAAATCCTATTCTTCGCAGTTAGTAAAGTACCGCTGCCACCAAAATATGTCACGGTATGATTACCGGACAAAGTTCTACTCGTGAGTTCGATTTACTAACTTGCTTAGAAATGGTTAGATTCACGGTTGTTGAGTGCGTAAACAATGTATTACACTGAGTCTACGATTAAACACTTGTGGAACTAAGGCACTCAGATACAAGTTCTATTACAAACGGTGATACACTGTTATTAAAGGTCTGAAATACGGTGAAGGTTCGAGAGGTCTGATACGAGGTCTGTTACAAGTCTGGAATTCTACTACTGCCCGCTGCTAGGTTGTAAGTCTACGGGTTATATAGGCTTGCCCGCGCTGCCTGTCACGCGGTCAACATCTGGTTGGAGAAGGACCGTTGGAATTGGGTCAGTGGGGTCAAGGACGCGATAAGCACTACGAAGGGCTACGGTTTCTGAGAAAGGGCGTTTTAGCGAGGGAAAGGAGGCCAAAGGTGAACGTGGCACTAGGAAACTAATACGGAACTAACGATTGAAGACTCGGAACTGAATAACTAACAGACTGAGGACTGACTCAAGGCTGGACTGACATGGAACTCAACTAAAACTGAACAGGCCCCCGGCAGGGCGAAAGAGCGGGTCTTTTATCTGGAGGTCTTGGTTAACGTGGTGTTCCAGGATTGGTGCTTTGGAGAGAGTCGAGGGGGAGCAAGCCGTGGGAATAGTTAAGAGAGGGAAGGGAATTATGGGTTTCTCGTGGTTCGGGAGCACGTGGTACGAGTGGGTCTTGCGTATTTTTAGACACAGAATAATGGCAATGGCTACAAGGCTACGAGGGACTACGATTTTTAAGATTAAGATATGTGAAATTAGTGGGAGGTGTCCGTGACAGACAGTAGAGCTCTTGAATTCAATGATGATTATAACGTTAACGTTTTTACAAAAAATGAACTGGGATATAGGTTTGGAGACAAGTTCTTATGCTGCAGGTTAATTGTAGGCAGGACACTGACTTGCACTCTTGTTGAGGTGGACGAATCATAATAGAAATACTTTTTACTTGTCTACAGCAGAAATATGTACTGGACACTAGAAATATCCCGCTCGGTGGCCATTGCTTCCACAGATCGCGCATTTTACACTTTTTTTTAGTCGCGCAGCTCCTGGTATCACGAGGACCAACGAAACAGCCGCAGACGGAGGAGTATGTTTATTTGTCCTCTGGCCGATGCAATATCGTAAACGACGTCTGCCTGTAGGTCAGCGAGGTGTTCGACACCAGCATACAGGACAACAACGGGGAATAGTTTTTTTCGGAAATATTAGCTCCGCGAATAGCTCGTTATTTGGGAGGGACTGCTCGAAACTTGGCCTGGTTTAATCCCTTTGTGATTCGCTGTGATAGTGTGCAACAACTTGGCCTGGTTTTCTTTGAAGGCCCTATAACGCAGGGGATATGGCGTTCGTCTTAGTTTCGAGGATAGTTACTTAGCATTTAATGACTCGCTGCGCCGGACGTCACGTTGCTCTTCAACTTAAAAGTGTAACCTTTGTGGCAGGTTCTAAGTTGGTGTATTGTACGTGTCGTGAACGTCTGAGCTGCGTCTGAGCTAGCGGGTTACATTTAGGCGGGGTTTATATAGTTTGCGAAGGAGGGCAACTTCACGCGCGTCTTTACCATGCAGTGCATGGGCAACTTACAGTGACCGTGCCAAGATTTCACCAAGGAGAGAGAAGGGTTGCTTGACCTGCTTTGCACTCGGTGTCCAGACAACCATACTGTCTAGACACTTGAGGTCAACTGGTTACATCTACTCCTTCCCATCCTAGGGAACAAGACACGGTGCGGCACGAGAAGTTGCCAAGCAGTTACTACTGATGCATTGTAGTACAGAAACCAAGAAAAGAATCTTCCTATTACCTTTAAGAAGCATAACGATTACAAAAAGGAAAATTGACAATTTCATGGTCATAAATGGATAATAGCGTCGGTCTCGGGTGATATGAAATATGATGCAGGGGTTATCTAGATGAACCTAATGGTCAGTCGAATTCAACTTCTTCTGTGGTACTGGGTTATCGCTTCGGCTCGGCACAGGGTAGCAGATGCAGCGGGTTTGCAGGCCACCAGGCGGTGTGAGTTTCCTAACTGGTGGAAGTGCTTGTGGCGTCTGGCTACCGGCGGAAGACGGTGAAGTGTTACCTAAAAACTTGCTTTGCACACGGGAGACTACTTGTATCTTAACAAGTACGTAAACTTTGGCCAAGTGACATGACGCGTGATGTAAATCAATCTCTTCGTGGTTCTCTATGACATGCGAAGTTGCTGTCCTAAGCCTACTGCAAGAATTGACTTCATCTGGTACCTTAATGCGTCCTAGAGGGTCGTTGTGTCTCCTTTTTCCTGATGTGATCCTTCAGTGTAAGAAGGATCATCCTCTTGGGTCTTGTAACACGTCAGGCAGAAATCGCAGCAAAGGCATCTTCCGGGATCGTACGGCGCGAGTGGTTCAAGCAGGGGCGTCGCGAGGGGTCCTTGTTTAGGGGGGTGGATCCTCAAAAGATACCGACAAATAGTTTCACGCTACCGAATCTAAATATTTTTTTACAGCACAATTTCATAATTAACCAAAAAGATTGTTTGTTTGCTGTTTAATTCTTCCGGATTTGTATTCACAGTGCTCGTTTCCCAACAAGTGCAAACTGCGCTCAAGAGCTAAACATTTAGTTTTCTACTTTTTCCCCCCTTCCAACGTTCCCGAACAACCCTTAAAGCAATCGCGTCCGTAATATCTTTTTCTGAAGCGAGTAAGAGCAGGTTTTCGAGTCTGGTATCGCCCATTGTTGAGCGAAGTGCTGTTTTGATGAGTTTTAACGTGCTAAATCCCCTTTCTCCGGAAGCTGTAGTGACCGGAATGGTCTTGGCAATTTCGTATGCCTTCCAGACTGAGGGTAAAACCAATTTCAGCTTTTGGGCGTTCTCGACAAGTTTTGGATAGGTTTCCACTGTAATGGATCCCGTAAATTTGGCTTGACAGTCGGTTTGGAAAAGCTCCATTTCTGACGCCAACTGCTCAGACGATAGATTTCCTGTGGGAAAGAGTTCGACAAAGTCGTCGCAAGCGCTAACATCAAGGCCTTGCAAAAGCTTAACCACGAGAAGTATCCTGTCGGTTGTTTCCTTCAGAGTTTCCTTCATTTCTGTGATTAAATCCTGAAAATATAATCACGTGTTACAACGCGACAGTTTCTTACGCTTTTACTCACACTCTATCAGCATACCTGTAAGATGTTTTGGCTTTCAGTAAGATAGAAGTCGTGCAAGGTCGTTGCCTTCGCTGGGACTGTATCGGTTCTGAACTTAAGTGAAGGTCGGATGCATCGATGGTGTATACGAAACTCGTATTCAGGATCGTAGACCTCTTCCTCGTCCACAATATTATTCAGGTTTTCAGCATGTATCAAGGCCGCCTCTATCTGAGCTTCGATTTCAGTGACGTCGATTTTTTCAAGAACAGTTATTGTCGCTGCGAAAAGGTCCTTGGCGCCATTTATGTCCAGTTTCTTTGCCTGAAGACAGGCGTTCAGTGAATTCATACTCACCATGACGTGCCGTAAGAAACCGACCATGTATACGAACTCAAACTTTGTGACGGCCTTAAAGAGGCTGGTAGCTTTATCCGTCGTATCCCTGTCCAGCTTTTCTTCATAGGCCATACGGTGCAGCAGCTCGACAAGTTCAGGAAGTGTGCTCCAGACGGCGGCAAGGGCATCTTTCCGGGCTGACCAACGTGTAGTAGACAACTTTTTCAGCAGTCGTTTACCCTCTACGTCTCTCACTGCGTCATTGTAGTATTGGAATCGTTTGGTTCCGCTTGTAAAGAACACGCATAATTGTTGCAGCGTACCAAACATGTTTCGCGCTGCCGTGTTCCTCTCGCACGCATGTTCAACAATGTTCTCTTCGCGATGTGCCAAACAGCGGAAGTAGGGGATGTTTTTCTCCAGTAACTTGGACACGTGTGCTTGCGCGCCGTTAACTCTTCCAGACATGCTGTTAGTAAAGTCTAAAGACTGAAAGAGCAGTTTGGTGACATCGAGGCCTAAACTGGCGATGCAAGAAACAACTGCTGTGGCGATTCCTTCGCCCGTTTTTGAGTTAGCCTCTCCTACAGCAAGTACCCTTTCTACCGTTTCACCGTTCTTCTGCACGTATCGAACTCGGAATACAAGTTGCTCTTCGTGACTCACATCTGGAGTGGTGTCCGCGAAGATGCCAAAGAAGTCCGCATTGTTAACTTCGAGAACAATCTTGTTCTTGACGTACTCTCCGAGAACAAAAAGAAATTCCTCGACAGATTCACCACTCATGTAAGTAACCTTGTTCTTGCGTTCGTTTCTCGTTTCTATCCATCGACGAAGTTCAGGACAGTGGCGAGAGAGCAGGTACACTACTTGGCGAAAATTTCCATCAT
Organism: Leptestheria dahalacensis; assembly: GCA_022114935.1. Classification (NCBI taxonomy): domain Eukaryota; kingdom Metazoa; phylum Arthropoda; class Branchiopoda; order Diplostraca; family Leptestheriidae; genus Leptestheria; species Leptestheria dahalacensis. Next base: position 59,918 of record JAIQCU010000020.1, on the reverse strand, counting down.
CCTCGTTTGCGGATGACCCCCGGAATGCTAACTCTTGACGAGCGAGTGTCCTGACGACATCCAGCAAGACGTGAATGATCCTTTGGTTCTTCAGAGTTTCTGCTTCGAGCTGTACCCGCTGTGAGAATGCCTCAAGCTGCAGCATTGTGTCCACGTGACCCTTTTCGTTCGTTAAGTTAATAAAGCTTTGAAGTGCGACCTTGTGAGATTCACTTGTGAAATGTTTCTTCAGTTTTCCAGGATCCCCTGCACCTTTGCTCTTCATTTTGTTCCATGAGCGAATCCCGTGAACAAACGCGTCGCTCGACTTGCAGCGGCCTAAGTAACAGAATATAAGCATATCGATAAAGAGCGCGCTACTAAATGTTCTGCTGTTTCTGGGCCACCTGTAAAAAGTTGACAGACAAAGCACATGGCTTTGTCTTTGGCAATGCTGTACTCCAAATGAGGGTACTCCTGGTACCAGATTTTAAGGAAGCGATTTGTATGGCGCTTATTGACGATCTCTTCGTTCACGGGAAATTGAAGTAGCTCCGGCTGACAAGGTCCAAGATTTATGAGAAATCTTTTTTGGCCGTCGTCAAGTAGTTTTGGCCGTAATCCTGGATCATGGTCCACAGCAACGTTTTCTACAGTTGGAAGGACATCGTCTGTCTTTAGCTGCTCAGACACTTGAGAGGCCATTCGAATAGTTTCACACGCAGCCATTTTGATCTCGTTGCAAGATCGAGGATTTCATAAACCAAAGAGTGTTCATTAAAGGGCAAGCTGTTTCTTAAGGGCGAAAGAAGAGTTTCACAAGAAGCGAGTTTTTGTTTCATTACTTCTAGTGATCCTAAGCACGAAAATATTGTGTATTCTTCACTCTCATGGTAGGAACTGGTCGTAGCAGGCGCAGGCTCCTCGCTGGAAGAGGTCTGGTGCGTTATTCCAAGTTCGGGTAAAGTCGTCGTGTCCGTTTCCGCTTCTACCGAACTACTACTCGGTTCCATAAGACAAACGTCACAGTTAGAGGACGGTTCAAGTACTGGAGATGGAGACGACCCATTGGACGTCTGAGGATCCAGAATACTTCCTTCTGCTTCAGTATTATCCGGTGCTCTTTTGTTCATCGCTGCAGCCTGTGCGGCAGCAAACGTATTGGCAAATTTGGTAACTCTTTCCCACTTTGGAGGACCTTCGTGAGATGGGTGCACTCGTCGGTAATGCTGGCTGACATAGTCTTTGCTCATTTCTCCGTCGCACATCAAACATTTTACTTGGAATCTGTTACTTCTGACTTGGTCCTTTTTCACTCGTTTGGCTTCCGGTCCAGAAGACATTTTGCCTTCTATTCCAGGGGCCAGCTTACAGAGAACTAAGTTATAATGTTCGCAAACGTGCCAAAAAAGGCTCAAGGGAGTTTAGGTAAAAAGGGGCACACAAAAAGCAGAGCTCGATGTTATCCGAATTGGCTGGGGAATTGGTCGAAAAGAGGGGCTAGGTGAGCCTCGGGCAAAACACTTGTTCGACGAAGACCGAAAACAGCCCTGTCAGCCTTGTTTTTCCATTCAACTGATAAGCGACAAAAATATTTTTTTGCGTCTTTTCAAATGTTGACCTTTTTTATTAATCAGTTTCGTCACCAAGCATGCTTACCGAGGTTGGGCAAAATTTTACCGACGAGTAGAGCTTTTTCACTTTGGGGGGGTGCTGCACCCCCCACACCCCCCCCCCTCGCGACGCCCCTTGGTTCAAGGTATCTGCGTTCTGGTTTGGTCACTCAGATCGGTAAACTGAACTTGAGGCCGAACTTTTGCAGCAAAAAGCTTCATCTCAGTACTTTACTGGTGAGGACTAACCTCCGTAGAACCATTCGAGTGGCCGGGATCCGGAAATACCATGAGCTAATTTCTGATACGTACAGGCAAAACGTCTTCCTAGAGTAGACAAGTGCAAGTGTGACAGCTTTTTTCCGATGGTTTGCCAAGTTTTATTTCTCGTTTAGACAGGTGCTTCGGAGTGTAGGCTAGCACAACTTCCATGTCGTTCCCAGGGGAGTACAGCCCGTACGAAAATGGAACTAGTTCGATCGTAGCTCAGAACATGTCGTAGACCTAGCGGTGGAGCTATTGTTTACTGTTAGGTTGATCTACCGTCAACCTAGAAAATTGGAACGCTCCACGCAGTCCAAACCGCGTATCCAACGACCGTATACCGGGGATTGTAGGTAGTTGAACCACGCGATCCGAACTAGGTGAACTGCTAGGTTGATCTACCGTCCAACGCAAATCCAACGGCTGTATACCGGGGATGGCAGGTAGTTGAACCACGCGATCTGAACTAGGTAAACTACCCGTTTCCGACACAATTGACTTGCTGATGTAAAGCAGCCCAACATTACCGGATTCGGCGGTATTCCGTCCAATCCTAGTGCCTCCTAACCATCATTCTAGTGACTTCCACGTTATTAACTACCACAGGCTCCAACAGTTAGAATGTTAAAGTTTAAACGAAAAATCACTGATATTTTATTCCGAACCGGTACTTCTTTGAACATAAAACAATATAAGAAGAAATAAACAACCACTGGGAGATTTCACAAAAATGCAATGGAGAGAAATTAGAAATAAGAAAATTGCTGTTAATCACATAACAGCGACATAATCACATAGTACTTTTCGTACAGACTACAGAAATTCAGCAGTCATTGCTCCTCACTGTCGCTGACGGCGCGCTGTTCATGGCGGCGACTATTCCGCAGCTTGTTCGAAGCTATTTTCCTCAGCTCCTTCTCAAGCGTCGCAGGAAACCTCGCGCAGACGTATTCTACGCAAAGTTTAGAAATGAAACAGTGAAATAGAAAAAAACCTGTACATTATACCATACCACAAAGGGTAGAAAATTTTTCTGAATCCAAAGCAGGTCTTGGAGACTGTTTTCCCGTTAAAGAACACGTAGAAAGTTGAGCGTTGGTGAAGGTAGACTCCATTAACTTCAGGAGCAGCCCTGATGCGATGACCTCTTCTCGGGTAACAGAAGCAATGGACGGCTTATTTGGGAGAATGATTTCCTGCAGCTTTTTCTGAAAAAAACATGTCTTTTTAATCTTTAACTTGCATAACAGTTCAATGTGCGGTAGCTTACAGTTAACTGCCTTGAGACTGGCTGCGGTAAACAAGCGTTTGCGTTGAGCCCCTTCGTAATCTCAGCCACAAAGTGGGCGACGTCTTGTGGTAGGTCTAAGAGCAAGGAACATAAATATGACATATGCAGTGTTTGTAACATAATACAAAATTAAAACCTTTCCGAATATAGTCATTCATATCTTGAAGGGTGGTGCCAAATTCCTCCAGCTTCTTGTCATAGTTGAGCATTCTCCCCTGCAAATCTTGCAATAGATCCTTCATCTGTTTATGAAAGCCAACGATTAGTTTTACACACACATCATCACATCGCTAAGTAATCACCTCAGTATCGGGGAAACTCCGCTTGCGTTGGCTGCTAGTTGTGTCCTGTAGTGGACGCTTCACGGTCATGCTCTACAGAAAGAAAGATTAATTGCAATAATGCAACCATGGCCACAACTTAGAACTGCTTTGACCACGTAATCCCCGTCTTCATCAGACAATGGTAGGTTTTCTTCAAAAGACAGGTCCGAAATAGTCCCATCCTCCTGAGACGCTGATCCTTTCCCGATGTACTTTCTTATAAATTTGTCGACGTTTGCTTCAAGGTATGCTTTCTTGCCTAGAGTTTGAAGAAAAATTTATTCCCAAGTAGAAAATTAAACTTATAAATTCTAATAATTCAACGCTTACCATTGACGGCCAAGACCTGGCCTCTGTAACTTTTGCCAGCGAACTTAATCCTACCCACAGCGCGTGGGCGTGGTAAACCATGGCCCACTCGGTCATGTTATTGGAAGTCGAAAACAGCACGACACAAGAATGATAGATGAACCACGTGCTTTCTAACGTGTTGCACTAGCAGACGCACATGTATATGTTGCTTATGTAGAACTTGAACTAAACATGCAACGTTGCCAAAAATCTTTTAATACATATTGATTTATTATTATTTGACTTCTATTATTATATGTATTATATATTTATCTAATTACATATAAACATTTACATTATTATTTTATTGAATTTTTATCAAATATATATCTGTATGGCAATCAAATGCCTAGTCAATTAGAATAATCCAACACGAGGAATCGATCACCTGGTTGTTATATTGATGTAAACAAAGCAGACAGGTTTACTGGTTTCGGCTTTACGGAAAATACTTGCTTTGAAGACCTAAGCTCACTTGTCCAAGGTGTAGCATGAGTTCTTCGAATAAACGTGGCCCGTACAAGCAATACGAGCAAGACAAACGCATAAAAAAGCCACAAACCACGCGGCACAATCAGAAGAGAGGAAGTTTGGAGAAGAAGTTTGGAAGTTTCACAAACTTACAGTGTTTATCGGGTTGAACAAGTTTCGCCTGCAGGAACATCTCATCAAAGAGACAATGAAGATTCTGATAGTTCTGACCGCTCAGGTTACTCGGTATGTATTCAAACTTAAACTACGAATGTATCGTCAGTTTAACGTAAGCATGTTCATTGCTCTCATGTAGATTCCAAATGACTGCGAGGAACCAAAGACACGAAGGTTATGAATCGTCGCCTCTGTTGCCACTTCGTGAAAGGATTTCTTCACGTGGTAGTTCACCCAGCCCGCCAAGTAATAATCAACGCCAGGAAAACTTTCCTAATGCTATGATGCAGGTATGCTCCGTTGTCTTAAACTTTTGCTTATTAAACATGTGATGCTTGTATTCACAGGAAAATGAAGCTTGGATCTTTGCGAATGAACCGTTATTTGAGGGCAGCGATGCAACACTACCTCAAGCAATACTTGCAGTATCCGCATTCATCTGCAAAGCAAGACTGACCAACGAAGAGGTGGATTTTCTGCTAGACCTTCTTTCGTTCCTGCTACCTAGTGGATCAAGTCTGCCCAAATCGAGACATCACCTGAACAAGCACACTAGATGTGAAGGTTTCGTCAAGGTCTTCTATTGCCCGACAGACGAATGCCACGAGATTCTACGCGCTGAAGGGGAGAATTTCAGATGCCCGAAATGCCAAATTCTACGCACAGAGAAGTACCTCAGTAATGGCAAGTACTATTTCTTGCGCATGCCCTTAAAAGAGCAACTACAGATATTACTGCGACACAATGTGTTGGGACAATATCTTCGTCAGCGTCCGTCCAGTGATGCCGAACTTACTGATATTACTAGCGGGTCTTCCTACAGAAGTTTTAAGGAAGGAATTCTTATTAAAGACCCCAATACTGTTTCGCTGACTGCTACTTCGGATGGAACACCTATTTTCAAATCGTCCAACTTCTCAATATGGCCTTTTATGGTCATGATAAACGAACTACCTATCGTGATTCGCCGGAGCAATGTCTTAACCCTAGGGCTTTGGTTCGGGAGCTCAAAACCAAACTTCAACTCCTTTCTCTATCCTATCTTTGATGAAATCAAAGCACTAGGCGACTCCGGCTTTAATGTATCAAAAACCGCCACGGAAACTGTTTGTGTGAAAGCCTTCCAAATTGGATGTACCGCGGATAGTCCAGCAAGAGCACTTCTGCAAAATATCAAACAATTTAACGGATATTTTGGCTGCAGCTGGTGCTTAGTTCGTGGGGAACGACCAAACGATTCAAAAGAACAAGGCTCCAGCGTCCACATTTACCCTTACCAGACAAATTATGAATCACGCACCGATGAGCTTACGAGACTTCACGGAGAGGATGCTGAGATCCGTAACAACCAAATTTTTGGAGTGAAAGGTCCATGTAAATTCAAGGACCTCACAGGATTTGTTGTGACTGTATGCACGCGGTTGACCTTGGGGTGGTGCGTCAATTGGCTGGATACTGGTTTTCGTCGTACCATTCCTCTAAAAATTGGTACATCGGATCTCCTTCTGTCGTTTCCGAACTGAACTCAAGACTGCTAGCCATTCGACCACCCGATTGCCTAACAAGAATGCCGAGGAAACTGCAATCACGAGCCAACTGGAAAGCATCTGAATGGAGGAATTTTTTGTTCTTCTATGGTCCCGTTGTCCTGGAAGGCATACTTCCGGCAAAATATCACAAACATTTCCTCCTCCCAGTGGAAGCAGTCTTCGACTTGAACCGCGACAAAATATCCCACGAGCAAGTTTATGAAGCTTCGCTGAAACTTTCAAGGTTCGTGGAATTGTTCGAGCAGCTGTACGGAACCAGTGCCATGAGCTTCAACGTTCATCACCTCGAGCACTTTGCTGAGCATGTGCGATTCTGGGGTCCCTTGTGGGCGTATTCCATGTACGGCCCTTAGTCCCACAACGGGGAACTGAAGACCTTCATAACGGGTACTCAATACATAGGAGAACAAATTGCTCAAAGGTACGTGTCATTTGCACAATGAAAAGCCATGTTACCATCATTTACATTATCTTTCTCTCATCTCTCCCCTAGGTATTTAACCAGACAAACGATTCAAGAACGGGCCGCACAGCTTTCTTCTTCAGCAGATGCTGCTCTTGTACAGTTACTTCGACAGCATACTCGGTATCTTCAGCCCAATGAACGCATCGGTGATGTTACCCCTCTTGGACAAGAAAAACGCAAATCCCTTCGCGCTTTTGAACGCCAATCGCTGCAGGAACTTTTGGGGCTGTTAGAGACGTCGACTGTTCGTACATATCAGAGAGCAGTTGTCAGCGGAGTAACGTATTCATCCTTTTCGTACCGCCAAGGGCAACTAAAGAGACAAAATTACTCACTACATACCAAAGGCGGTGGCATTTTCATTATCGAAAGTATACTGCGTGTCGAACTTGCTGATGGCCCTAGTGCATTTGTTTTTGGCGGCTGCTACTTGCAAGAATTATCTGGTATAAACAAGACGTTTGCATCACTGCCTCATATTAAGCTTTACAAGAAGTGTAGCGCATCCTCCTTTATTTGTGCCTCAGAAGCAATAGGTCCCTGTATTTTGATTCGGCGAGAACTTCCCGATAAGTTTGTTATGGCGACGTTACCAAATAGCCATATGCGTTCCTGACTCTGTTCTAGATTGTCATTGGTACTCGTATTCAATGTTCAGTTCTATCAATAAACGCTGGTTTCTCTTTAAATCCGAGGACTCGTTTAACCGTAGTTCAGAACTAGTTCAAACCAACGCTGGTTTGTCTTTAAATCCGAGGACTCGTTTAACCGTAGTTCAGAACTAGTTCAAACCAACGCTGGTTTCTCTTTAAATCCGAGGACTCGTTTAACCGCAGTTCAGAACTAGTTCAAACCAACGCTGGTTTCTCTTTAAATCCGAGGACTCGTTCAACCGTAGTTCAGAACTAGTTCAAATCTAGCTGATTTGAGTGAACTAGTTCGAACAGGTCTCGGATCTACGATCGAACTAGTTCCATTCTCGTACGGGAAGGTTGTCTTACTGGAACAACACAGCTCCTACTCCTATGTTGGATGCGTCGCTAGAGATGTAGAAACCGCGGATGAAGGACGAGTATCCAGGGTTAGGTGGCGTCGACAGGAAGTACCTCAACAGCAGATTGTCTGGGGGCCCCTCATGTCCAAGTGACATATTCCTTTTTTATTTTTCATTTACCGGTGCGCTTCGTGTGCAAAGTTACGTAGTAGTTGGCCAAACCAAGAAGCAGTGCAGCTTGTCTGTGTGAGTCTTGAAGATCTTCTGAGGGTTCGAGAGTTCTGTCCGGCGCGTTCAAGATGTTTGCCGTGAAGCTTGTTGATAATGACGGGGTTGCAGGTTCAGACTTACAGACTGAATAGTGAATTGAACAGACGTCGAGACCAATGTATTCGTAAGGCAGAGGTGTGGGATTAGCGGGTCACGATGAACTAGGCGTTTCGTTGCTCGTTATCATTCGTAGGACATCTCCTTCCCGAACAGCCAGAGCACGAAGGGACACCAGGATCAGCAGAACATTCTGACTGAGCATAAGAAGACGTATGCTCGAAGCAGGCAGGCAGGCGTCTGGCCGGCCAAAAGCTGTAGCATGGCGGACAGAGTCAGCTCATCAAAGGCCGTCAGAATGTCCAGGTAGCAGGTAGGCAGAGAGATGATCATAGCAGCAGATGTAGGAGCGCGGCCAGGAGAAGACGGGAACGGTGCGTCAGCAAACGGTTCGGCGGCGCAACCGGCGGAAGGAGCAACCAGCCGGCGCGGAACCGCCATCGCCGTCGAACGAAAGTACGAGTCCCACGGTCGCCTAGAAAAGGGGACCGTGGGGCCCAGCAGGCTCGCCAGAAAATGTAACCTTTGTGGCAGGTTCTAAGTTGGTGTATTGTACGTGTCGTGAACGTCTGAGCTGCGTCTGAGCTAGCGGGTTACATTTAGGCGGGGTTTATATAGTTTGCGAAGGAGGGCAACTTCACGCGCGTCTTTACCATGTAGTACATGAGCATCTTACAGTGACCATGCCAAGATTTCACCAAGGAAAGAGAAGGGATGCTTGACCGGCTGCACTCGGTGTCCAGACAACCCGGATACTGTCTAGACACTTGAGGTCAACTGGTTACAAAAGCCAGGCTGGCCTGCATGGGTTGTAATGATGCGGGAGACTTAACCACAGCTGCATACGTCTATGTGTGTACTGTATTTAGCAGACTCATTGCGCTTTACTCTTCAGCGCAATTTTTTTCTCTTTTCTTGGTTTGTGGTTGCAGAAGTTTGAACTGATTTAACTCTCTTTGCAGGCCAGAAGTGATCCTGTGAAGTGACCTGGACCCACGACGAGTATAAGGTCTCGAACCTGCATGCTTCTGTCTTGATTCTTCCGCTCAAGTCGTGCGATTTAGGAGAGGTTGGTTTGTCTGTAACGTCGTAGTTTGACGTTTCTTTGCCTTTTCAGTTCACTCAGTTCTGGTGTCCACCAGGGTCTGGAGTACTGGGCAGAAAGTTTTCGTGGGTATATGTATGTTGATTAGGTTCTGTAACTGACTTGTCAACCTTGTCACTGTCACAACAATTTTTTCTCTTGAGTTTAGGTTTTGTTGTGCTAATCCAGTTGTCTAGGTCGACTCTGAGCTCTAACCAACTTGTTTGTTAATAGGCAGGTTTTAATTGTTTTGTAAATTTGTGTTTTGCATCGGAAAACTTCGGTAGACATGGTTTGTGGTCGGAGTCGCAAGAAAAAACGTCTTCGTTTAAAACTGTGAGGGCTTCCAGTATGGGTATTTTTTTTTAATTTAATAATGGCGGCGTACTCGAAAGGACATCGAGTGTTGCCGCCTTCTCTAACTTTTTGTATTTTGTTATGATACACCCTACAGAAATCTAAGCGTTTCGTGCTCAAGACGTAGCCCGTTAGCGCTTTCCAACGTTTTTTGTTTTCTAAAAAAACATTTGTCTTCGGTGGCCACTTTTCTTTTAATTTCAGTATCGTTGTTTGGAAGTAAAGTCTTTGAATAGTGAAGCGTGGACAGTGAAAAGGTAATGTTCGATGGTCTCGATATCTTCGTCGCAAACACACTTGGGTGAATCGATTTTGTGGAAGCGAAATAAATAATAGTTTATGTTACAGTGCCCAGTTAAAAGTTGAGCCATTTGGTAGGGTATCTTTAACTTCTGTAGTCTACTTGTGTTTAACACGTTTGGAATAAAATCCCTGGTGACTCCGCCAGTCCCGCAGCTCTGCCACTCACCCTGCCACACATTCCAGAGAAAAGAGGTAATGTGTGCTTTATGTAAGGAGTGTGGTGGTGGTAGTACCTCTTGGTTGTCAGGTTGTTGCTCGGTGGCAAAACGTTTAGCCAAGAGGTCTGCCATTTCATTTCCAGGGTGACCGACGTGGCCCGGTACCCACTTGATAAGTAAGTATTTGCATGATCTGCTGATCACCTCTTGACAACGAGCAAACAAGTCGGTCACAGAAGAGGGCGAGTGACAGGACTGCAGGGCCGCCTTTGAGTCAGAAAGAATTTCGACTGTGTGGATATCATCGTCCAGTGAAACTGCGTATCGAAGGGCCCTAAGGATGGCTGCTTCCTCGGCCTGGTAGACTGTGCAGTAATCGGGAAGTGCGCTATGGTGCATATGGTGCGGGAAATGCAGTATGGGTTATAAAAGTGAGATCTATTGTGGATCAGTGAACTCTCGAGTTCACGAAGGTTGGACATTCCATTCGTTTAGAAGTACAAGGTTTTTTGTGAGGGCAAAGTCGCTGAGTGTTTCTCCTTGTGCATCGGTAGTTTTGTCCTCCCACATAAAGTAGTGGGCATTAAAGTCCCCGGTGAACAGGATGTTTGTACAGTGATTTCGATATACACTCCATAATTCGTTAAGAAGGGGTTGTAAGTCTACCTTTCTCTTTACCGCTACCCGTCCTTCTATACATGCCGATGACAATTGCTGTTTCATTATTAGAAAGAGAGATTTTAAACACTACATAATGCTCTTGAATGTCAATTACGGAAACGTTGGGCGACCCCCAGTAGAGGCCGATAGCAACGCCTTTATATTCAGTTGGGGTATAACTTATCTTGTGATTGGATAGGTGTTTCTTCTTCCCGTTTTGGTAAGGTTCTAAAAATACGATTGCTTCCACCTTTGTTTTTTCAGCAAAAATAGCCGACTCAGTCATCATGTCTAAACTCTTCTTAGTGTTTTGGATAATCAGTCGTAATTCCTTAGACATCGCGTTTATTGGTTGATGCAGCTACTTGAGTTTGGCTTAAGTGTTTCTTGCTTCTGGGCAGCTGGAGGAGTAGGATGGGTGGGCGCCGGTGCAGTTGGCTTAGCGGGGGGGGCCGGGGCAAGGTTGGCGCCACCTCGGGGGAAGGAGAAGGAAAAGGAGGGGGGAAAGAGGGAAAAAGAAGAGAAGGAAAAAAGGGAATTTTAATTCCCCCTTACATCGCTTAAACTTGTTCACGCGCTGCGCGCGTAATTGGATTTTTTTTAAATATTGTGAAAATTTCATAGCAATTTATCTTGATTATACAATATTTAATTTACACGAGACAACTCGACGTGACGTAAGTTATACATTATACCTTAACTGAAGACAAGACATGAGTTTTATTGTTCCGCTCAGGGGCGGACTGGCCCATGCGGGAATGCGCCGCCGCCTAAACAGCTTGAAACATAGGGTTTGGCGCCGGTGGCCTTATGAGGCGCCGGTACCTACCGCCTTGTGCGTACGTACTACCTTGCCGGCCGGCAAATTTCCGCATCGAGCAATGGGGAGCCAGTCCGCCACTGGTTCCGCTTGAAAGCGGACTCTCTTTATTCTTTAACCTTTTTCACCTCACGATTTGCCTTTGCAGAGCCTTACCGGAACATCCGGCAAAATCGAAGTCAACAAGGGCCGCGTTGCTGGGACTAGGCCTCGAGTTTTCGTCCGATACCGCCACAACACTCTCACGTGCGGATGTACTGGGCAGGATTCCTTCCATCCGGGGTTCTTCCGGCTCCCGAGATTCTTGCGGAACGGGCTGGATCCTCGGCAATTCACGTGCATGAAGCTGTAGAAAATTTGTCCGAGGGATGGCAGGCAAAATCAGCCCCTGTTCCTGCAGAAGTTCTCTGGACTGCTGGATTCGTTCCCAGCGCTTGTACCTGAAAAGAAAGCATGCTGTTTTAAAAGAGCTCTAGATGTCGTTCAGAATAGAGATTTCAATAACAACTAGTCATACTGTTGATATCTGGTTACCATTTCATGAAGATAGTCTCGTTGATGTGGTACAGCGAGAACTAAGCTAACCCGGATGAATCTCCCGGTACCGCGTGACCACCTGGGTAAACCTGCTCTGGTAAACCGGCTTGAGCTTATCCTTTGGATATTGGCTCATTAGCCGGAAGCAAAGCGCCTGCACCAGTCTGCTTCTGCTTGCGCGTCTGACTCGTGTGGTTGCAGCAGTGTATGCACTAGGAAAAGATACTAAAAGCGTTATAACAGGTAGGCTCTTTTCAATATCAACTGTAAGCTGCGGTTTAAGAGAAAGGGCAATACTGCACATTATATCTAATTCTTGTTACCGTTTCACAGCCTGCGCGCCAACGTGAGCCCGGAAGCTGTGGCGGCCGAAGATGGTCACATTCGGTGTTGTTGGGCGGTACTGCTCAAACACGATGGAACGTTTGTCCATTTGTTCCAACGCACTGTAGAGGATCGCTAAGGCAGACGCCCGTTCTGCGGAAATGAATCCGCCCGGAAGCTCGACAAGTTCGCCTGCCAGTTTGTCGACTCGATCCCATCCCGGTGTTGGAGTGAACTCTGGCAGAGGTTTCGCGATAAATTCAACTTCAGAACTTTTCTCCTCTTCTTCCTCGCCAACGTCATCGCCATTCTCCTCTTCTGCGGCGCCCTCACCACGGCTTCCAGGACCGACAGGAATGTTGGCGTTCTCTCCGTCAGCTGTTGCCTGGCTAAACTGCGTCGATTCTCCGTCCGGGGAAGGGATGAAAATTTCGAGCGCCCCTTCTTCGTTGGCGAGAACTTCTTCAAATTTGTCGTCCTCTGCGTCGTCTACCTTCATCCCCTGAACAGTGTCAGTGGTAGGGAGGCCGATCTCTGACTGGTTATTTAGGTATTCCAGTCCGAACAGTTCCCGATTCTCCTTTCCCACTGGTTGCACAGGACGAAGCTTGGGAAACATCGCTTCCCAAAAACTGATTGCGACAGATTCTCAAGGCGTTGCTATAAAAAAAAAAGTACACGTGAAACAAAAGTGGAAATTTTGTTAAACAAAAGCTCGGTACCTGAAGAAGCACGTCAAATGTTCGGAAAGGGTTCTTAGTAATGTCCTGCCTTACAAGGCGAGACTGAGTTGAAGGCCGGGAAGAGTCGTCCACCAGCACGGCCTCTGAATTGCGGGTCGCGTTCCAGCGAACGATTCCGTCCAATAGGAAGGCCTGCATATTCACGGCTGTCGTGGTGAACCCTGTTTGCGGTAACAACATACTTGTATAAGGAACAACAGGCTGACGATCCTTACATTACAAGAGGCTTCTTACCAGGGACCATTCGGTAAAGATGAAGGTGGAAATTTTCTAGCGAGTTGAAGCCCCGGGCAAATCTGTAGACTGGCAGTCGAACTCCGCCTTTCATGCTGTACCCGGTGACAGCGTACTTCAAGACGTCGTGCGGATCTTGAAGGTACCGAACGTGTTTTTTTTTTCGCGCTCCCAGATCTTCTTCATGTTGCTGGCGAATAGAGGTACACCCAAGGAGTCGGCGGCGGTGTTCCAGGAGTCGATTATGCCGTCTGTATTTTCCAGAATGTCTTTTTCTTGTCGAATAATTCGGCGGCAGTGTGTGGTGAGTTCGTCTTTGGTGATCGCCCTGGAAATCGCTTCTTCCGAGACACAGCGGACACCTGCCATCCGCAGCTCCCCTCGTTTGGCGTCCCAAAGACGTGTAACATCCTCTTGATTCCACTCGAAGATACTTGCAGAAATGTATCTCATAAAACCGGGATAAAGGGGATGCAAGTCGGTAGTACAGCCGACTGCCAGACGCCGCATAAAGTTGAAGACGTCGAGACTGACAAGCAAGCCTTCCCACTTGAAGAAAAGTCGCTGAAGTTTTGAAGGTCCCCGCTCCACACGACAACAATTCCGATCGGTGTAAATCACGCGCGGTGGCGGCATCTGATTTGACTCGTAGCGCCTCATAAGCCCGTCGGCCATGTTTTGGAGCATGTCCACGAACTCTTGAGTTCGTGAAGACGCACGTGAAAATTTCGCCGCGTTCGTTTCCCACGTTCGTGCACCAGAGCGCAGTGCCTTCCGCCTCTCCGTGCAGCTTCCCGGTCAGCTTCTTCGTGGAGTCTATCTTCAGGATTTCACCACAAGTCGACGACACGGCGCGACGCAGGGACTGGATCTTGCCGTAGATTTCTCGAACGAGGCAGGAGGTAAACCACCTGAAAAGGGTAAAAGATGTTAGTAAACAAGGTTTGCTTAAGTTATTAATGACTCTGACAGCAAGGGATGTTAAAATCGTTTCAAACCTTGGGCAAGGGGGAGTGACGAAGTTGACAGGTTTGTCGCACTGGACCGAAGGCGCGCCAAACGAAGCCTGTGTCGCTTTGTATATCTCGTAGGCGACCATGAAGAGCTCCTGCTTCTTGGACCACTCTTCGCTATGGAGCTCCCAGATCATATTGGCGAAGGCGTTCGAGCTGTTCCCCAGCGTCCTCGACCTTAGCATGGACACGACAGCAATATCGCATGCCAAGTTCTTCGTTAGAATGACGCGAACTGGTCCCTCCTTCCATCCTTGATTTGATCCAGTATACAGGGACTGGAAGCCAGGTACTGACTGCGGCAGGCACAGCACTGGTACAACTCCGTCACCAAGTAGTAGCAGTCCTTAAAGTCTACTACAGTCCGGATCCTTCGATGAACCCCCTTGTCAGCCAGGAAGACATTGCATCCAGGGCGAGGACACTTGAGCACGATGCCCATGACTGCTTTGGGGGCCTAGTAGAAGAGCCGGCGACCAAAGTAAGGTTCCGATCGAGGTGGACCCACAGGTTGCGCTGCTGGAGGAGGCGGAGGGTCGTACCACAGCTGCAGACCTTTCTTCTTCAGCTTCTTTGGCCCCTGGTACAACTTCCCAGCGATCTAGTCAAGATGGTCTGGCGGGATTCTCGGGATTCTTGCGTCATCCCGCATTTCCTTTCGCAGCCAAAATCTGTGAATTGAAGACTGTCGCTTCACCTGACAATTAAATTGCAACGTTAATTCCAATTAGTGAAAAAGGATCATGTGAAGGGTTTTATCTACCCTATCCATTCGCGACTCGACAGAAGAATTCTGGACTGGTGTCCTGCGCGGGATTCTCGGACAGCAGGCAACTGCGTTTGATAACAACTTTATTACTTAGGTTACATTCACCGCGATATATCTATGAAATTACCGGAAGAACACTCGCAAAGGAAGTCGATGGTTCCGAGAATGGTTCGGGAGCTGCTGTGCCCAGGGACGTTTCAAGCGGAGACTGCAGCAACAGAGTGGAAGACTCGGCCTATGAAAGTACTTGTTACATTTCGTTCAATGCCGATGCAAAAAAACTAATGGATTCATTTATTAAAATAACGGCACTTTAACGCGGCATTTTCTTCCGGAGTAAAATGGCAAGTTATGGATGCTGCAGGGCTAGCTTCTTGTGCGACGGTAGCCGGCGGATTCTGTTGGTAAGAAAAAGAATTAGTGATATTGTAAAAAGTAAGGAATTAATTTTCCTAGTCTTACTTCTGCAGGTACACTCGAAAGTGACGGCGGATTCGGGAGTGGTTCATTCGTGGCTGCTGGAGGCACGGGGGATGGCTATATAGAAAAATTACGGTTACCAGGGGTATATAGATACCCTGACGCCTATTTACTACCTGGGACAATCTTAGCGAGGAACTGCAGCTTTGCGAATCGTAACCACTTTCCTGAGAGCTGTCAGGATTCGGTGGAACTTGACGCGTCACATACCCAATAACCGTCTCCTCCTTAGACCATATATAGAATAGACTGGGTGAGGCGGTTGGAAAGATTCTACGCGGCTAGCTTCCCTTGGGAGTGCTGTGGGGAGGGGCTTAGAAGTAATGAAACAAGTGAAATCACGAGACGCATGGTTTGTTTACATTCTCGTCTCTGCGTTTTATTAACAACAATTCATAATCCCTTTACAATCTGGTGGACCATTCATAAGCCCCGTAAACACAACTTAATTAAACAATTACGTGAGTACTCCTTTTTCAAAGATTTTCATTTAAACAGAGAAATTCTGCAGCTGTCTACCTCTGTTTTGCAGTACTAATGCAACAAATTCCAAAATCGGATTCGGATCCGTGCACTACTGAAAAAAAAAGAAAAACAACTAGAACCATGGTGCACGGCAACCTTCATTGTCACTAACTGAATGCGGGTGAAACCTATCGGCCTAGCATGCGAGATGAAACTGCTGGCACACGTCGCCACCAACGGGGAGAATCAAGACTCTTCGGAGCTGTCCCGTGCTAATTATATTTATTTCCTCATATAAAACATGCCAGTTGAATAAATTGGAAATAGTCAAATAAAATTCAATTGACCGACTGACACCTCTTTGATTTCTTGCTCTGGCAATTCAAATGTAATGTAAGAGAAGCTGGGGGGGTGACCCGAATAATTTTCTCCAAAATTAATTATAACAGTCATCAATTTTTGAAACAATGTTTATTGCCCTTTAAACTGAACGATTTTTGTAAATTTATGGCGTATTGTTACTACGATCGTCAAATCAAACAAAGACACGGAGGACCAGAGATAAAGGAGAATGTTGTATTTCAAAGATGTTGACTGAGTGAATGTCGGGGAACAGCGGAACAAACTATATATAGCCTTTGCCCTGACTCGTCACCACGTTGTCCTAGGACGCGAACCAGGCCGATTTCCTCCGGAAGCACTCGACCCAAGAACCAATGGTAGGCGAGTGGTCAAAGGCACTAAAACAATTAAACACAGATGTCGAGAGGGTCGATGGGCAAGCTGAGCTGGGGCCATAAAACGTTAACTAAGGAAACTCACTAATGACTCTATGACTCTAAAAGTAACTTTTCGTCGTAACACACTCCCCCGCAGAGCAGCTTCCTGGCTCCTCCGAAACGCTGCTCTTTTCCAGAAGGCACATTCGGGCAATGGGTCTCTTAAACGTTCCTTTCTCGGTTCGTACTCGTGCCGCCCTAACGAGGTTGTCGGGTCCCGCAAAGGTTTCTGTCACCCGTCCCATCAGCCATTTCCCGCGGGGTAGGCCTTGGTCCACGACGAGTACGACGTCTTCAACCTGCAGGTTTCTATTCCGATTCTTCCACTTATGCCGTGCCATTCAGGTCGGCAGGAAGTATTTCTTCAAAATATCCCAGCAGGTGCTTGCCAACCGCTGTACCTCCCGATACCTTTGACGATAAGGATGCGTGAATTCACCAGGTATTGGAGCTGGGGGTGCCCGGTTAAGCAAGTCGTTCGGGGTCAATGGTCGAACATCACCAGCATCCGAACTGACGTAAGTGAGTGGGCGATTGTTCAGGAACCCGGAAGTCTCGAACAAAAGCGTCCGGAGCGCGTCTTCTGTCAAGCTCCTCAAGCTGCGAGACTCCGCCTCCAACGTGCGGTAGAGAGCCCTTTTGGCGGATTTGACTAAACTTTCATGCACACCTCCAAAATGTGGCGCGTTGGGCGGCTGAAACTTCCACTCCAGACCTAGATCCGACCGCAGTTTCTCTCCAAGGTTCTCTTCGAAGGCGACCAACAGCTCGCGTAACTCACGTTCGACCCAACAAAATTCCTCCCATTATCTGAGTACGGAGTTCGGGGTCTGCCTTGAATTGCCACGAAACGACGAAAGACCATAATAAAATCATCGGTGGATAAGGAGCGGGCTAAATCGATGTACACGGCGCGAGTGGTCAGGCAGGAGAAAAGCGCTCCGTAACGCTTGACGCAGTGATTTCTCCCGTACAATACTCCGAGCGGTCCGAAGTAATCTACCGATGTATGGTAGAATGGGGGACAGCCCATCGCAAGTCTCTCCGGTGGAAGGTCCGCCATCAGTTGCTCCGTCGGACGCGCTGTTTCCTTCCGACACTGCATACAGGCCCCCCTAACCCTTTTCACCAAATCACGTCCCCTAGGGATCCAGTAATAATGACGCACCACGGCTAAAAAGCTGCTCTAGACAGACGACCGCCAACTCGCATAAGCTCATCCGGGCCTAAGAACGGGGAAAGGGAGAGAATAGATGAAGTTTTACCCATCATTCGACCTGTTTTCAAATCGGCCAACTCGCGTTCAAACCCCGCTGCTTGACACTGGCGTAGCATCTGGGTAAATTCTTCGGTGAGCTTCGTAAACCCCCCCGTGGGTCCAACGTCGGCCAAACTCCAGTCATAACGATCCCCGTCCTCTACACACACCTGCAAAATCACGGCCTCTTCCGACCGGATCTCTTGAAGATTTTTTGCCCAGGGAACGTCTTTCGGCCGGCCAGCGACCGGATTTGGACTTGAGGAAATGCGGATATCTTTAACTCGCTCAGCGACACTGTGCTCGAGTTCAACCGGCGTAGGACAACCGTCTTCATTCTCAGACGGCTCTACTGGACCTCCCCCCTCGTTCTCGGCATGGACGCTTTCGTCCGCCAACCCAAAGTTCACGACGCTGATATGCTACAGAAGAAGTGTCCCATCGAGACGCAATATAACCTTCCACTTGCTCCTCGACTGTTTCTACCCTTGAAGCGTACCCTGCCTGTTTCTCGAATTCCTTTGCCGATTCTTCCTCGGTTTCAGTTTCGACCAGTTCGGTAAGACTATCGGCTGCATGGTGAGAATCCCTGACTCTCTGCAACAGGCTGTTAACGGCTCTTCTAGAGCCCCTTGACTGAATGAGACGCTCAATCTCTTTGCAATGGCTAGTGACATAACGGCGGAAAATCGTACTCTTTTTTCTCATCTCAACGGGCGTCAACTGAAGAGCTTCTTCGATGACATTTTGCGAATTGTTTGACTCCATCTTGCTTCCCTGCTTGATAAAGGACTGACCACGATAGTTGCAAGACTTTGCCGAACCAGAAACAACCGCGGGACCGACTGAGACAAGCAGTGTGTCTAAAGACGAAAGGCCAGACTTACAGTTTTATTAGCAGACTCGGGACTCAGATGTTGATTGACGATCCGGCTCCGGAAGGACCAAAATGTTACTATGATCGTCAAATCAAATAAAGACACGGAGGACCAGAATAAAACGAGAATGTTGTATTGCAAAGATGTCGACTGAGTGAATGTCGGGGAACAGCGGAACAGCTTTATATAGCCTTTGCCCTGACTCGTCACCACGTGGTCCTAGGACGCGAACCAGGCCGACTTCCTCTGGAAGCACTCGACCCAAGAACCAATGGTAGGCGAGTGGTCAAAGGCACTAAAACAATTAAACACAGATGTCGAGAGGGTCGATGGGCAAGCTGAGCTGGGGCCATAAATCGTTAACTAAAGAAACTCACTAATGACTCTATGACTCTAAAACTAACTTTTCGTCGTAACACGTATCTTAGCATCACTCAATTTGGCAGATTTCTATTTTGTCTCGTACGAAAGACGCACCGCTAGGTACTGACCAATGACCAGCTTAATCAGAATGATTCGGTGGTTATCCAATGGTTCTTGCTGCATAGAGTGAGGGACAAGGTCTTGATATAAATCGATGTTATCCTCAAGAACCGTGTAGTATGCAGAAGTTGAGAGCATTGGGACTGATCCGGAGTAACATTCCTTTTTCGTCCGAATGACTTGTTCGCAAGCAACGCAGACTTTGATCACAGATCGGGACGGATGGATGAGACCTCCCTTATCCTTCAATAGAATTAGATCACACCATGCGTGATGCATACATGATCACACCTGCTTGGCGATCGATACGACTTTACTCGGAGACAACTTAGTTTTAGCCATCAGCAGGTAGACTTTAACGTGGCCATCCGCGTAGATATTGCGAAGGTAGTCTGCGGCCGCGAAAGTTTCCTCTGTCGCATCACCGAAGGTATGAAGCTCACTCCGCTCAATTGCCTCCGCACCTCCGAATACACAGCGAGGTACGGTTACATCTGAAACCTCGGTCAAGCGATCGAACCACTGCTGCCACCGTGTTCTTGCCTCCTCCGGGATATCTTCGTCCCACGACAACCCTAGCATGCCGAGAGCTCGAAGCTGGATCGTCGCTTTTACCACTACTGTTGAAAGAAGTCCGAGTGGATCAAATACGGCTGCTACCTTCCTGAGCAGGCCACGACGACTGAAAACGACATTATCGCCGATTGTAAGACGAAAGCTCAAGGTGTCGTCTGCCGGTCTCCATTGGACGCCTAATACCTTCAGCCCGTAATCTTGATCCCCTAGGGACTTCAAATCAGTGGATTCCGACTGCACACCAGTTTAACTTTAAGCCTTCCGTCACCTCCGCGGAGTTGGACATCCACTTTCTGAGATGGAAGTCTCCCTGCCGCAGAATCCGGGTAACTTCATTAATGCGCTGAACAGCTTCTATTGGAGTTGCCATACTGTCGAGGTAATCACCGACATAAAGCTTCTCCCAAATGGCCCCCTTGGCGGCGTCCAAATTAGCGCCGTAATCCTGTGCGGTACGTCGGATTGTGCTGATCGCCAGGAACGGGGAACACCCATCGCCAAACGCAACGCGATCCATCGGAAAAACCTTCACTCTCCCGTTCTGGATCAACAGGAATCGGTGGTAACGCGCATCATGTGGCCTCAATCTTATGCGGCTGAACATCGCTTCGATGTCGGCCGTGAATCCGACAGCTCCTTCCCTAAACGTGGTTAGGACCTTGGGCAACTCATTTTGCAAAGGTGGTCCGGTCAAAAGAGCGTTGTTTAAACACTTCCTTTATATGATGCAGCTGAATTGAAGACGACCCCCAACTTGCGTTCCTCCGCAGACCGCTTGTACACGCCATGGTGGGGTAGGAAGTACTGATCTTGCTTGGAGAGTTCAGCTTGTTCTGGAACCTCGTGGACATAACCGTCATCCATGTACTTTCGAATGGCTGAACAATAGTCCGACTTGAACCGGGCGTCCTTGGAAAAACGATTGATAAGCCCACGGAGACGATGTTCCACCAGTTCCCTGTTGTTTGGTAGGTCAGGCTCACCCTCCTTCCACGGAAGCGGTACTTCATAACCCGATTCCAATTTCCTGGTGCCTTCCTGGACGATTTTCAATGCTTGTTCATCTTCGGGAGGGAACCTTTCCGGGCGGATAACTTCAGTGCCGAAGGACTCTGTGTCACAGAACTTCCGAAAGGTTTCGTTCAGGAGCTCGTCCTGTGTCCGCTGAATCAGGTTCGCTCTAGCCCCTTGTGAACTGAGACGATTCCTCATGACGCCGCGGACGACCCAGCCCAAGGCGGTCCGGGTGGCAGCCGGTTCTCCAGGCTCTCCTTGACAGTGCTCGGTGCCTAGAAGTAGATTGGCATGGTCTAGGCCGAGCAAGATGTCAACCCTTCCGCCAGCTTCCGCAAGTGGTAAATCGCGCAGATGAGTCCAACGCTGCTGAACACGGGGCCACAGGATCACCGGTACAGGACTGCACACCTTCGGAACGGTACGGGCTTTGACCTGGTGGTTAATCGAGTCCGAAACAGTAGACAGGTTCAACTTGACTTCCATCGACAAGAACTCTTTCTTTGCGCCCGCCGCGCAGTGGACCTGGAACGGCTACCTTTCCCCTTGAAGCCCCAATTCCTTGGCGAAACCTTCTCGTACTAACGCGCAGTCGCTGCCTTCGTCAAAGAGTACGATTGCAGGCCTCTTGCCGGCCCTGATATCCAGGGCAAAAACTTTTGCAACGCCCAATACGACCGATGGTAATGATGCGCTGACCGAATTTGAGACGGCAATGGTGGTTGACGGAACTTGGCCTCCGACCGAGAAGCTGCCCTCATGAAGCAAGCGGTGATATCGACGACCGCAGCCTTCGAGGCCGCACTGTTTTGTTTTGCGACAACCTTCTACTTGCCCAAAGTTCACGACGCTGCCTGCCACAGAGGAAGTACCCGATCGAGACGCAATATAGTCTTCCACTTGCTCCTCGACTGTTTCTACCCTTGAAGCGTACCCTGCCTGTTTCTCGAATTCTTTTGTCGATTCTTCCTCCGTTTCAGTTCCGACCGACTGCTCGGTAAGATAATCGGCTGCACGTTGAGAATCCCTGACTCTTTTCAGCAGTTGTTAACGGCTCTCCTAAGAGCCCCTTGACTGAATCAACCGCTCAATCTCTTTGCAATGGCTGGTAACGTAACGACGGAGAATGATTCTCTTTTTCCTCATCTCAACGGGTGTCAACTGAAGGGTTTCCTCGATAATATTTTGCGAGTTGGTTGACTCCATTGTACTTCCCTGATTACCAACAAGCTGGACACGATGACTGCAAGACTTGGCAGGACGAAAGCAACCGCAAGACCGACAAATAAAGACGCAAGGCCAACAAGTTGACTTACTGTTTGACAGCAGACAGGTGCTGGTTGATGATCCGGCTCCGGAAGGACCAAAATGTTACTACGATCACTGATTGACAAACACGGAGGACCAGAGTCCGTAAAGAAGAGAATTTATTGCAAAGGTTCTTGAACGTCGAATGTTGGAATAAGAGTGTCGAGGGACACAGCGGCGTAAACTTATATAACGTTCGGCCCTCGCCGGTCACCGCGTGGTCCTGGGGCGTAGACTTGGATGGCTTTTGGACACACGAGGTCCAAGAATAAGTGGTAAACAAGCATGCTAAGGCTCTAAGAAAGAACAGTTGTTCGAACTGGAGCACGACACAAATAAACTATTAAAGTGAGGGTGACCGAGTTCAAGGCGAGAACAAGTGAAAGTAAAATTATTAAGACGAGACAAACACCACCATAAAAGGATAAACTAAACCGATCCCCTTCTCGCCGTACCAGGTACATTCGATTTACAATATGGAAATCCCTGCGAAACCTAATATTGAACCAGTTTTCCGGAATCCGCCTTTTTATACTTTCCGTAGAGGGCTTTTACATTTCAAATTGTCCGCCCATCTTGAAACAGCCGATCAAAACGCTCCGCGAAGTTGGCAGGGCAAGATACTTGGAGGAAGTCTTTTATGGAGCACTAACGTTGTAACCGCTGCGCTAACAGAATGGCTGAGCACTTGGGTAGCCAGCTTGACTTGGATCTTGGAAAACGATGTGAGTTGAAGGTGTGCTTCTGACAGCCTCGGGAGCAAACGGAAGCGACTACTCTTTTACAGGTTGTACACGTCAGTAAGCTGCTTCCAGTTAGCCGACTCTTTTCCAAACTTTATGGTGTACTTGTTTAAGTTGTTGCGGACGCTATTGATCATATGAGGGGCGTCGAACATATACAAGTACTTTTTTCCGTTGTGGATGAATCCAGGATAACTTGGAGTAGTGCCTGAGAAATAGAACTCTTGTTTTATAGTGTAT
Organism: Leptestheria dahalacensis; assembly: GCA_022114935.1. Taxonomy (NCBI): domain Eukaryota; kingdom Metazoa; phylum Arthropoda; class Branchiopoda; order Diplostraca; family Leptestheriidae; genus Leptestheria; species Leptestheria dahalacensis. The sequence goes on along the minus strand of JAIQCU010000020.1, from coordinate 36,886 downwards.
GAAGATACGCTTTCGAATTTTGAAGTATACCGAAAAGTTTTGCAACTGATGAGAAGTTAGAACCTTGGTCGGAAGTTACAACCCTCACATCCCCTCCCGATGAGGCTAACTTTTCTAAGCAATTAATCAGAAGTTCCTTTGCTTTCGAAGCTTTTAAATCCCCGCCCGTAAACACATAGCCAAGCGGAAGCTTCCAGTTGTTATATAAACCGCGGACCATAAAGGTGAGTGCCGAGGACGCAAGTTGCTGGCTGCCTTCGTTTCCGAAGTCCTCATAGCCGAACACCTTGTCGCGCGACTTGTCATAGTATAGGTGTTTTTTCAGCGACATCTCGTCGATAATAAGGGCATCGATCTGCAAATTGGACAAAAAAACATTTTGAAAAACAATGAGCAAATAAAATTGATCTTGAGTTTTAGGACCTTATCTTTTGCATCAACCCGTGTTTCCAGCTTCGACTCCAAGATCTTCGTTGTCACGGCAGAAAACCCGCATCCTATCTGGAGGTGTTCCATCCACTTCCGCAGGCTGGTTAAAGACGGTAGGAGGAAAAGGTCGCGTAAGCGTTGATACGCCGCTTGTCCAAAAAACTTAAAGCCACAGCAATAGCTTTGTCGTCCTCCGTGTACGGCCTTTGGGTTCGACTTCCACTGGGAGTTCCTTAGCTGTAGCCGTACAAGGGAAGCCATATAACTGGGAAGTTTCGTTCCTTTATGGGCTGCAAAGTTTTCAATCGTCCAGCTCCTTACACTCTGTAGTTCCCGCCTAAGCCTATAGATCGTCTCCCTTTGACGTTTGACCTCAGCTTCAAGCCGTTTGTTACGTGCCAATAAGCGTCTATGCTTTTGCTGAAGATTCCAATGCGCTATCCTGAATTCGTCGGCTGAGAGGACCTTGCGCGGACATCCCGGTTCTTTAGAAGGTAACAGAGTTGATACCAAAACAGATCCTCCACTACCGGAACGTAGCGTTGGATCCGGAGGAACTAACGTGCCTGAATTCATGAGATCTGCTACTGAGGATAACAACGATGTAGTGTACAGTCTGAAAGAGTTAAATTAAACAACCAGTACCATGTGTAGACTCTCCATTCAGCTCATTAGCACTACTACTCGCCGAGACCTCCATGGTGACAGCAAAGCAATCTAGTTCCGCCGATGTACCATCGGTACCATTGCTTTTGTTATTGCGAGAAACTTATAAGTAGGTACATTATAGAAAAAAAATTACTTTCTCGTATAGTCGTTTCTAATTTTATGTTTTTTCACCTTCTTCAGAATCGGTAATTCGTAAAGGCCTGTCTTGTGCTCCGCAAGTAGCAGCGTTGTCCATTGAACCATGTGGAAGATCTTGGTCCATCAAACAATATCGAGTAGCATTCTCAGAAGCGTCGGGTTCGGTCGGACCTAGTGTAAATCGAGCGTAATGCTTTTCCATCTTAGTGCTGAAACCAGGACCATACCTGGACTCTCATGATGGTGACGCAGCAATGATTGTGTGTCATTGCTTAGAACACCTTGGCTGGGTTGTACACTGCCGGATTCGTCCTTTGGAAGCGCTTTGCCAATTAGCCGTCTACACAAGGTAGAAGCGTACATCTGCGCCGGGAAATGCCTGTGGCACAAATACAGTAGAGTGTTTGCTACCCGTTCAGTAATTAAGTCCTCTCGGTTTACGCGGCGGGCCCATTCCGTATATCTGAACATATATGATGTCCTTATTTATACAATTTTGTTTCTTAATACCAAAGCTTAAGTGTATGCAAATAAAACTAACTCAGCCTATAGCGCTAGCCACAGTATAAAGACTAGTCGTTATATTCTATTTAGTCTTATATATATATGTATATAGTCTTTATACTGCAGCGTTAGCGCAACAAATGATATCAATAACAATATTCAATATGTCACTTACAACACAAATTATTACGTCCTTTAAATCCATTTGTTAAATTAAAGCAATACGACAGCAAGTCGTCGTCATTTGATACCCTGGCTTTCTCTATTTCGTTATGGATAAAGCTTTAGTAGGTACCTTTCGTCACTTGGGAAATGGAAAAATTTGGATTTGTGACAAGATTCAGAAGAATTAGAACAATTTAGTGCAGCACATTTTCTGAGGTTCATTTCAGAATTCTGTCCTGAGCGAATCAAACCAACTTACTGTACGGTCTGCAAGAACATTCAAGACGATGAAGAGTTTAAAGACCCCTCAATGGCCAAGTTTCCCGTCTTGCACATTTTTGCCCATGATTTTCTTGCAAATTTACAATTTACAACTGGCCTGCTGCTCAACGAAGTCAGCTAGAAATAGAATTATTGCCAAGGCGTTTGTTGTCTTGTATATCGCCAATTTAACCTGATAATGTATTGAACACACTGCAAAAGTTTGAAAATTTTCAATAATAACATGACTTTTGCTGAACAAAGTAAGGAGCTGTATTTGTTTTTTCATTTAGGACATTTATGTAAATTCCTTAACAAAAGTTGCTTATTTATGTGTTTTACTCAAAAGTTATGTTACTTTATGCGAACGCATAGGTGCTGCGCATTTTGAACATGTTCACTAAGACATATCTTTTCCTGTGAATATTTAAGAACTTTAACGAACTATTAAAGAACGATAACTTTACAGATACCTCGTGTTCAGTTCAGTGTGCGCTAAAAACAACTGTGCCTTGTCCAGCGCCGAATAAATGTTGCCTCGCAACTGGTTACGTGATCAGACCCGTTGTTATGCAACGGGTCAAATAACCAAGATTTACCCCTTGAAAACATGGGTAAATGCGTTCACACCAACTTGCCACCCCCAAACCCGGATAAGTCGAGTTACCTCGGAAAACTTACCCTGGACTTTTTGTTGTGGCAACTTTTGGGAGGTAACCTCGACTTACCCGAGTTCCTGTTTCTGTTCACACATCGGAGGTAAACCCAACTTTACCTCCGATCCGGGACTTACCTCACATAAAACTGTGGTAAGTCCGGCAGTGTGAAACATCTTCTACTCGGTGAATTGCTGGAACTAGATAAGTTTGTGGGTAGAATTTCATATAATAGCCTAAATTTAATCGTTGCCTAACCACGATAAAAATATTTGTTGAGCGTATTTTTCGGCCTGGCTTTAGTACTATAGCAGGATTACAAGTAGGTTGGTGTTGGGGAGTATGACCGTTTCGACTGGTTATGAATGGACAGACAACTCGCATTAACGCTAGAGAAAACAGGAAATTATCATCCCAAATCACGAATTCGGGTTGTGCCTTTAAGAAAACCTGAACGGTCATTCAGTTTCTGCATACAGTTTTTCATATACCTTTAACAGGGGTCTTGTCCATTGTGGGGTGTACAACCAAAAGAAAGAATGTCATTGATGCTTGAACCTATGAAGTTTTAGTTCCCTGAATCCTGTCTATACCAAACAGGTGCGAGAGCTTGAACGGTTAGTTGCGAAAAATTTGCGGGCAGCTGAAACCTTAGCTCGAGGTCTCACAGTCAAAATAGCTTCGCAAAAGGAACTCATTAAGTTGACCGCGATGTTTGGTGGGTGAGCACTCTTTGTCGGGGTGGGTGGCCCTGGGCACCGCTGGTTACAAGTTCGTGACATAAAAACGCTGAATGAAGTTTTGTGTTTAAAAACCCTATAGAACCTTATACAGAGTCACGTGACAGTGGCGTCAAAATGGCCCATTATCCAAAGTAAGCGGAAAAGATGTATAGTTCTCCATAGGTACGATGTAATTTTTAAGCCAAAGTGTATAGCTAGCACGAGTAGCGGACCCTTTAGAAGTTAATTTGGTGAGTTAGACTTTATTTAGCCTTGACATTATTCAAACAGACGCACTGCAAGCAACCGTAGGCGATGAAATTATTATAATGGATTGCATACGTGGCCGCTGGAAAGGTCTGTCGATTTCAGAATGTGTTTTCATTTCTCGTACTTTTCTTTTTAGTCAGCCTTATTGGGTGGTGATCATTCCCAAATTGGACTACACAAAACCTTTCATACATGAGCTTTATTTCTATTCTCTAGACTATTTAAATTTGGTCTTAAGTAGGTTGAAAAACGCGGTCTTCTTTCTGCATCGCCCCTTTTTTCTCAACATTAAGGATACTGGGTTACGTCGCTAGCGTGTAAGAACAGGTTTCAAGGACTATCGTTCTCATATTGACAAAAAAGTAGGATTCAAACCCGATCACTGAGGGTCCGCAACATGTTTGTCAATACAGTAGTACTGCATGCAGGTGCGGCCGCATCTGATTGGCTGCCGCTGTCACGTGACATTGTTTCGACTCGCTTTCTTATGGTTATCTTGCGTATGTCCAAAAATTCGTTCAGTTTAGTAAAACGTCAAGTATTTCAACTGTGAATTTGTTATATAGAAACGGATGATAACGACAGATTCGCATTACGTAAGTATTGATTGAACTATAATTACCAGAATCATAACTCATCATCCAAACATCTTCAACCCCATGCGAATTTGCTACTTACCGTCGTTATGGTTACGTAACATTCCTCCTAATAGTATACACTATAATTGCCCCGCACGTCTTACGTGTTTGTGTACCTTTTCCTTTTCCCGCGGGTTTATCGCAATTACCACTGCACCTTTCACTTGTGAAACCAATCTAGTCGCGTTGTAGCAGTTATAGCAAGTTCTGACCGCTTCTATGCTTACCTAGTATTAATCAACAGATCTATTAGTGAAAATAGAGGCTTGTTCTAGTTAGGGCAAGAGCCCTAGTTGTGTAAAGGGCCCGCGGAGAAAGATACCGTTTTCACGTAATATATTAGAAAGGTAATCTCGCTCGAAAGTGTTCAGTCTTTGGACGGCCGTTGCGCGGGTTGGGTCTCCGTTTTACTTTCACACGCAAAGCTTGTTATTTTTAACTATCTGTTCCAATAAGTTGATTTAGTTTTGCTCAGTTCAACGCGAGCTTCTATTCAGTTGGTTTTTGAATTTCCCCGCGGTAAGATGATCATTAAACTTAAGTTTTGTCTAATTAACTTTAAACATTGTGTCATTTTTAATAGGTCGTGAAAAATGGCAGTAATGGAGAGGAAATTCCTGAATATCATCATCCTCGGTGTTTCGTTCATGCTGGTCTTCACGGCCTTCCAAACCATGGGCAATGTTGAGGTAATCCTATTGTTAAATCTACATAGATATATTATCCGAACGTATTGACGCCTGTTAAAAATAGGGGGTGTGTCCCGTATTACTTTTAGAATTCTCGTAACATTTGAAATGCAAGTAAATTAAAAAATAAATGTGACCTAGAAAGTAAAAGAAGTTGAAATGAAAGTGAGTACTTTCGGTGAGAGCTACGTACAGCCAAAAGGTTTGGTAGCCCGTGAAGGAGAACGAGTTTCTGCGGTGTTTTATTTCACCAGTGTGATAAAAGTAAATTACTCTTAGATTGCTCTATTATCGCTTTATAGGTTCACATGAGCGTGAAGGTAGATTACAAGCCTGCACGTAAAACGAAAGAATAGCCGGCAGAAGATAACGTTAATAAGTTAATCAAAGTTAAGATGTGAAACTTTCTGTAAGAAAGAGACCGTGGAATTAAAAAAAAATTCCCGTGTAGATAATTGTTATCAGTACGTCAGTAGACTATAGTGTGAGACAAAGTTACAAGTGTTTCAAAACTGCGTCAGATTTGTCCTTGAACTTTTATAGGTGCATACAAGGCGAAGCAGTGTCTCACTTTCTCTTTCTATACCTTTTTGAAAAACAAATTACCTTTATGGGCCAGACTGTCAAATTCATAGTTTTGTTTAGACAATTCTAGAGATGTTTTAAAAGTAACTATGTGCCTTTAAACAGACGTATGTAAGTACATAGATGAATGGTTGCATGGATGGATAGATAGAAAGATAGATAAATAGATGGATGGACGTGTGGATGGATGGATGTAGACAAAGGCAGATAGATAGATAGATATATGGATGGATGAATGGACAGTTAGACAGGGATGCTTTGATGCATGGATTCGTGGATAGATGGACAGATGGATATTTGGATGGGTATCCAGACAGATATATAGATAGACAGTTACAAAGAAATATAGATAGATAGATAATGGATGATTCGGCGTGTGGATGGATGGATTATTGATATTGATGATGGAGTATTTGGATAGATACAACATAGATAAATGAATGAAGGAACAGCTGGACACGGGTAGATAGATAAATAGATAGATATAAAGAAAGATAAATAAAATAGTTTGAGTTTAGTTTTCCTAATACTACTTACCATTAATAATTCCTTTTTGAAAAACAAATTACCTTTATGGGTCAGGCTATTAAGTTCATAGTTTTTTATTTTGAAGTAATGATAGAAGTCGACTTAAGAGAGGGGTAGTTAAAGATCTGGTTATTCTAACCAAAAGCTTTTAACTCTATTTTGAAATTAAGGTTGAAAGTTAATTGACTGTTTGGTGGTTATCGTTAATATAGTTGGAATTAACGAGTGTGCTTTATAAATGTCAAGTTTATAGAACATCCTCTAGTGGAATGAAAGCGAAATGTTGAATAGACGCAACTTATTAGATACTTAGTTAGAAAGATAGATATGTAGATAGATAGATAGGCAGATTGACGGATGGATAGACGTGTGGATGGATGGATATGGATATATGGATAGACAGGCCGATAGATGGACAGTTAGACAGGGATGCTTTGATGCATGGATTCGTGGATAGATGGACAGATGGATGTCTGGATGGGTATCCGGACAGATGGATAGATAGACAGTTAGAAAGAAAGAGAGATAGATAGACAGATAGATAGATAGATAGATGGACAATTCGGCGTGTGGATGGATGGATTATTGACATTGATGATTGAGTACTTGGATAGATAAAAGATAGATAAATGAATGAATTAACAGCTGGACACGGGTAGATAGACATATAGATAGATATAAAGATAGATAAGTAAAATAGCTGAGTTAGTTTTTCTCATATTAGTGAAAGTGACATTGATTTTAAATTGTGTTTTCTCACATTCATCCAGCAAACGGTGATCGACAGCATCATCAAAGATGATCCTACCTTCACGGGAGATGGTTACACCAGTCTAGCGGTGGTGTATGCGGCCTTTGCTATTGCCAACTGGATCGCTCCGTCCATCATCACTGTCATCGGACCCAAGTTTACCATGGTCGCTGGTAGCATTGCTTATTTGTGAGTACACAAATTATAGTATTCGTTATTAATACTATTATTATCACTCTTAAGTATATTGTCATTACCGCGCTTTTATATTCTAAGAAGTTTGTAAATTCTCGATAAATGAATGAGACAGTAAATGACAACGGCGGCCATTATGAAGATTGACAGTTCAAAGGATTGCGTGCTGAAAATAAATTATTGCTGAAATATAATCGTCTAATGAGAGAAACAAGTTATCTTTAATGTCTAAACTAATGAAATTTCAAATAGATAGCAAGTTTAAATCAACTACGTGCAGGATTCATTTCATGTCAGTGAAATCCGATGTATCGTAGTTGATTTCCTCAAATAAGAGAGGATCAATTTACACTCGTTCCATACTGGATGTGTGCTGCCATTGGATACGCCCTAATATGGAGGAGCACGAAGAACTTCTCAGGTTTACGTCTGAAGCGCGGAATAAATTTATAACTCGACCAAGAATTATTACATCCATTAATGATTTTATTCTTTATTGAAATAATTGAATATCAAATTGAATTCCAGCTTGTCTAATGCGCGTCTTGGTTGACTGTTTATGGACACGCAGGTTGTTTATCGCCGGATTTCTCATCCCCAAAACGTGGTTATTATACGCCAGTTCGGCCTTATTAGGCTTCGGAGCCGCACTTATCTGGACAGGTCATTAAACTCAACTTTTTATGTTTTTATTTTCCATTTTTGGAAAATAAATCCGTCGCTTGTTAGTTTTATATATGACTTGAGATTATATAATGAGTAATCTGGCAGGCCAAGGAAATTACCTGACGCTCAACTCGGATGAGACGAATCTTTCGAGAAATTCCGGCGTTTTCTGGGCCTTACTTCAATGCAGGTATTTTCAGTGTTATTTATTTCTACCAATCTATTAACTGTGTAGTCAATTATAGCTATTATTATAAGAAGTATATTTAATCACTAATGAAATAATTATTTCCAAGTGTTAATTAATAATTAATTAGTAGGTATTTAGTTTTTTCATTGCTGAATTAAGTTGTCTATTAGTTGATTAGTAGTTGTGTCAGTAGCTAAAACTAGTTAGTTAGTTAAATTTAACCTGATGTAAACGGCGGTTGGGATTGTTGACAACAATACGGAATAAGGAAATTTTCTTACGGTTCAATATAATTGGGTTATAAGCGCAAGGTTTATCGATGTTTATCTTTTATTGCAGTTTGCTATTTGGCAACCTGTTTGTCTTCTTCCAGTTCCAAGGCAAGGACTCGATCGATTACGACACTCGACTGGTCCTGTTTATCGTCCTACTGGCCGTTGGGGCCGTCGGTGTCCTACTCTTGTTTGCGCTGCCACAGGTAAGCTCGATAGATAGTTAGATAGGTAGGTAGGTAGGTAGACAGACAGATAGATAAATGGATAGACAGGCAGACAGGTAGATGGATTAATAGGCAGACATATAGTTGGATAGAGAGATGGGTAGATAGACAGATAGGTATATAGATAGATAGATAGATAGATAGATAGATAGATAGATAGATAGATAGATAGATAGATAGATAGATAGATTAATAAATAGATAGATAGGTAGACAGATAGATAGACAGACAGACAGATAGATAGATAAATAGGCAGATATATTAGTTGGATAGACAGATGGGTAGATAGATAGATAGGTATGTATTACTTATAGAATATTACTTTGAGTATTTTTCTAAATATTGACTCACTTTAGTTGCACTTTTATCTCAATCCTTTCATTTAGAACTAAAGTAACCAACTAGAAGCTTCAGCAAAAACCATACCAACGAGTTAAACGAACTTAAATTTTAATCGACTTTTACTTAAATCATACATGATCAGTTAAACAGTACACTGAGCCGTTAACCCAAGTATCTGACTTTATTCAACAGATGAGCGATGCTGACGCCCTGGAGAAGAACGATCACTCCAAAGTGGAGAAAGGACGCACTCTACGCAAGAAGAAGAAGAATCCAGCTGCTCATGGACCTCTCGATGCTTTCAAACGATCCCTCAAACTCTTCCTTACCAAGGATATGGCACTTCTGTCTGTCGCCTTCTTCTACATCGGTACGTATATATACATTTATAAGTATAACACTTAATTAACTACGATTAAGTTAATTCAATTCCGCGTTGAATAGCTCTCCTTCACTTATCTGTTTACTTTAATTTTAATCTTCAATTTAAGTATTTAAGTCAATTGGTAACTCTCTGCTTCGGTTAACTTTAAAATCTGTTGATTATACTGTTGGGTAATACTTATCGATGTGAATACTGATTTCATAATATCGATCCAGGTATCGAGTTTTCCTTCCTGAGTGGAGTTTACAGTCCGAGTATCGGTTTTACGGCTCAGTTCGGTGCGGATGCCAAAAGGCTCGTCGGGTTGTCCGGAATATTCATCGGAGTAGGAGAAATCTTGGGTATAAACATCAACAATCACCTTCAGTATTATCACTAATGACCTTAATAGCCTTTTTTATGAGTTTTAATAAATTTAATAAGTTCTAGACAGGTTTATTACGTTAATTAGTGAACTTTTTCTCTAATTAACTAACTTTAAACCTGGTTAACCATCTAGGGCTTTAAAATCTAGACATACTACTTAACTAATCAGCTAACTAATTTTAAAGAAGTAATTAATTAATTAACTAACCAACTGAAAACCTAATTAATTATCTAGGCTTTAAAATCATGCCTAATTAAAAGTACGCTTATTATTCGCTAATTGTCTAGGTGGCGCCCTTTTCGGTATCCTCGGTTCGAAAACCAACCGCTTCGGACGGGATCCGGTCATCTTACTAGGATTCCTCACTCACGCTCTAGGATTCTTCCTCATTTTCCTCAACATCCCCGACGCAGCTCCCCTCGGTGATACCAATGACGAGGCTTTCATTCATAGCAAGTATAAAACTTAACTTAAATCACTTCATTTTAAGATTCACCTTAAATGTAATAGACATTATGAATAGTTGACGTAATCAACTTGCGATTATTATAGAAAATTAAAGGGTTAACTTTAATTCAGTGTCATTTGATTCTCCGTTGCAGTCATTACATTGCCATGCTGTGCAGTGCCTTAATCGGTTTCGGCGATGCCTGTTACAACACTCAGGTCTACTCGATCCTTGGAGGATTGTACCCGGATGATAGCGCCCCTGCCTTTGCGCTCTTCAAATTCGTCTCGGTGAATAACCTACTAATTTTTTTATCGGAATCTAACTTAAAATTAAGTTGAGTTAAGTGAATTCAAGTTCATTAAACTTAAGTAATCATTTTATTTGAATTGTTCAGTCGCTAGCCTCGGCCACTAGCTTCTTCTACAGCAGCCACGTTGGTCTTCATGGACAGCTGATCATCATTGCGATCCTCTCGCTGTTCGGAACCGGTTGCTTCTGGGCCGTCGAATGGCGCAGCGTTCACAAGCGACTGGAGAAAGCTGCTCCCGAAACCGCCTTGTCCGATAAAGAAGAGGACGACTGAAAAATCAAAGCCGTTGAACCTTGTCGCCTTATTTTATTGCAGTTCTATACTGACGGACATAAAATAATTTTGTATATATGCCACACCCAGTGAAATTTAAGAAAAATAAATGGAAATTTTAAAGGAAATTGATTTATTGCGTTTCATTAGAATTATAACCTCTTCAGTTAACTTTGCTAAGATATATATTATTGTCAGGTTAACTTATTTATGCATATATATAGATAGATAGATATAGATAGATAACCGAAATTTAATTGAACATTATATTTGGGTTAATTTATTTAAGTTAATTCTTATACGTTACACTGTTATTAGTATTCTGCCTGCACCTGATGCGCATAACCTTATTTATTGTTTATTTACATTACTCATCTTAATTCGTTTAATAATTTCGTGCGCTACGTTACTAATCTATGCTATATATTTATATTTGTTTACGGATATTAATACTAAGAACTTAAAACAATGTAACGGAAGTTCCAAATTAAAAACATAAATAGTTCATGCTGACGCCGCTAGGTGGCGCGACGGCATTCAAAACACAGGATCATCATCATCACCATTTACACTCGGGACGATTAAGATTCAAGTTTTCAAGGAGGAAAGAAAACCAAGATTTCTCGTGCATTAAACAAAAGCTAATTATCCTAATCGATAAAATTACTTTTAAAAATGAGTCCGAAAAAGGCAGATGAGGTTATTCTAGCCACCGGTGGCTATGACCACACTATCAAATTCTGGCAGGCCCACAGCGGAGCCTGCAATAGGACCCTGCAGCACCCTGATTCACAAGTCAATGCAATGGAGATTATGCCGGATGGCCAGTTGCTAGCCGTTGCCGGTTACCAGCGCATAAGAATGTACGAGATCAACTCGACGAACCCCAACCCCGTCGTTAATTACGAGGGAGTCTCTCGCAACGTGACGTCCGTCGGCTTTCAAGAAGAGGGCCACTGGATGTTCACTGGTGGGGAGGACTGTTCTGCCAAGATATGGGACCTGCGATCTCGCAACCTGCAGTGTCAGAGAATCTTCCAGGTTTCGGCGCCCGTCAACTGCGTTTGCTTGCATCCCAATCAAGGAGAGCTGTTTGTTGGTGATCAGAGCGGGGTCATTCACATCTGGGACCTGCGAACTGATCATAACGAGCAATTGGTTTGATACGACCTTCAAATCGTGTAATTCTTCTCTTTACGTTAGAGTTTCATTTGGTTGTCTTAGATTCCTGAGCAGGACGCCTCCATCCAGCACATTTCCATTGACCCTGTTGGCAACTTCATGGCTGCAGTCAACAACAAGGTATTCAATAAATTAACATCTTCCCGTTGTTCTTGACGAACTGTGCTATTTATTTAGGGCAACTGCTACGTCTGGTCGTTAACGGGAAGCTCGGCTGGCGAGGGCGAGGACCAGGCTGCGGGAATGACTCAACTCCGACCCAAGAATCGTCTCGTGGCTCATAAGAAATACGGGTTGAAATGCCGCTTCAGTCCTGATGGAAGGTTCATACATTTATCTTCTTACAAAATATTACAGTAATATATAAATTCAACATTATTCGCTTTACAGTATTAACTTTTAATGTGATACTGTTTTATATTTTCTCTTTTAATGTCCAAAGGTTACTGGCTACCACGTCAGCGGACCAGACTGCGAAACTATGGAACATGTCCGACTTTTCGCTTCATTCAACCTTGCAGCACGAGAACCAGCGTTGGGTTTGGGACATTGCCTTCAGTGCAGATTCGCAATATGTCATCACTGGTATCTCATATTACAACTTGTCGTTTAATCAGTCACTTTGGTAATCCAATTTTAGAAAGTACGATAGAATGCATACAGATAGAGAGAGAGAGACAAATAGCTAAATAGAGAGATAGATAGATAGCAAAATAAATAGTTAGATTGATAGAGATACATAGGTATTTGGACAGATAGATAGATAGAGAAACAGATAAATAGATAGCTAGATAGATAAATAAAGATAGAAGGATAGATAAATAAATAAATAGTTAGATTGATAAAGATACATAGGTATTTGGACAGATAGATAGATAGATAGATAGATAAAGATAGATAGATAGATAAAGATAGGTAGGTAGATGATAGATAGATAGGTAGATAAAGATAGATAGATAAAGATACACAGATAAGTAGACAGATAGTAGATAAACAGATAAATAGATAGATATATAAATAAATAGCTAGATAGATAAAGATACACAGACAGGTAGACAGATAGATAGGTAGATAAACGGATGGATGGATGGGAAGCTAATGTACAAATATGTAAATCATTCAGCCTCTTCGGACTGTTCGGCTCGCCTGTGGTGCGTCGATACTGGAGAAATCGCCAAAGAGTACATCGGACATCAGAAAGCAGTCACAGCGCTTGCGTTCCAGGACGGAGCGATATGACTTAATTCTAAAATTGTGTGTATGATTTTTTTCCCCTATGTATTGGACTAATACAATTTTCTTTTTTACTTTAAAATTTTCCGTTTTGTTAATTCGGTAACTTAACAAAGAATAACGACTAAAAGCAAGTCGGTAATTATATTTGTTAAAGAAATATTTATCAAAGACTTTGTAAGTTTCAGAAAGAACCGCTTACGACTCACTGAAACATGTTTTACGAGAGGAGTACCAGCTTTCACGCTTGGTTTTATGTATGCTTCTACTCCCCCTCCTTACTAAAGCCGTCCATTTCCTTTACCTCGCAGATTAAGTCGCCAAGTGATCGTGCTTATGGTTTACTGCAGCGATTACTCTCCGTCGTATAAGTGTATATAGTGATCTAGTTCGCTGGTATAACTTGACAACTGCGGGTAAGAAGAGGTTTACATATACTGTTCACCTACTCATTTTTGCAAATTCAGTTTGAAGATCCAAATTAGCATTTTATTGGAATTTCTGTTTAATCCATCTGCCGGAGTGACGGATGGATGGATGGGTGGATGCATGCAATAATGGATTGATACGGTAGTTAGATAGTTAGACGATTGATTGATGTATAGAAAGATAGATAGATAGATAGACAGACAGACTGAATGATTGATGGATAGTTCATATAGAGATACATAGAAAGATATACGTAGATACAAAGGCGCATAGATATGTAGATAAATAAATGCGTACTTGGAGAGTTGGATTGACAGATAGAAATTGATTACCAGCAGAAACTCTCAAGTCGTTTGTTTATGAATAACTTCAACTTGATGATTCGCTGTATCGTGCTCAAAAGCGAGCATTGGAAAAGAAGTGGAAATCATTACCGATTCAAGAATACTTGAGATTGGTATAGGGCGCGCTCCGATTTGCCTTTGTGTATTCGTCACGCTAAGCTCACGCGACATGCTTAATCCATCAACCTGGCTACATAAGTGGTTGCAGCCCAATATTCTCGAATTTTCACGCTGATCTTCTTCGTTTGAAGTTGTGTTTTTTTCGAGTCGCTTTCCCGCTGTTGTTGTTGCATGAGATGCTGGATTTTTAAATCTCCTACTGAAATCATGGCTTTCCCTTTCATTCCCACTTACGTAGATTGCGACTCGAGACTCGACAATACTGAAATTTTAACGCGTCGGCTGACTTTTGTATAGCGGTTCACTTAATGCGCCCACATTAACTTGCGATATTCCCTCTTAATTTAACCTTGAATTTGAGTTTTTGATTACCCTGTGTTTTGTTCATACAGTCCTTGACTTTTAATTTTGTCGGTGTCAAATATTGCCAGTTGGATTTCAAACAAAAGTTATCGATTTCGCCTTTTTCTATGAAGCCACTTTTGCTGAGCTGCTATTGACTTTGCTACTGAATCAATACGCATCAAAAGGGTGTGGTTTATTCGCTTTTAGCAGTTTGCTTCTGCATGTAGGCGAGGTTTGAGTACGTACACTCTAAGATTCGGGATTTTATTATGGCGAAACTAACCGACCAATTTCAACGAAACTTTACCAATGCGTTAAGTACTACTGATTCTGCACGTCGTATTTTTTGGGCTGCAATAACCTCATAACTGTGGGAGTTATCAGCAAATAACTTTTCCCCAGCAAGGACCCTTTTTCTGCTCTGCGACTATACGATGTACCGAGTGCTCCCAGTTCGCTCGGTTTCAGTTACATTCACCACAACACGGAGTGGAAAGTTTGAAACATGTATACTCTATCGTATTACACATTGATTAATACGTGGGTTCGTTGTAGATATATGTACAGTTTGTTTCAAGGTTAATTGAAGTCAGGGTTTAACTACATACCTTCTAAGTGGTTCGACACGATGGGAATCTTGCCGTAGTCGTGAATTCGTGCTTAAGTACTGGCCAGGTTACAAAAGGTGTTACGATTCGCCTTATCAGTTCATAAGCACGTGCTTCACTGTATCACGAAATGAGACACTGATGTTGGCGTTTTTACCCTCGCAGACTGCTTAATGAGTCGACACAACAATATGATGTGTTCCTTAATTTGGTTAGGAAATAGCATGAATACTGTAAATTAGTTTTAATCATAAGCTGTCGTTTATTAATTCCCTTAATTTCCAAAACTACTTTTCTTCATCTTCGACTGACTGTCTAAATTATCGACAATTCTATGGGGTACGAAGTACGTTGAATGTATGCTAACTGTTTGTACTTAATACCGCCAGGTGGCGCTAAAATCTGATAAACCTCGAGTAAATGATGCATTTGTTAGCTTAATTTAGCGTCCTGCTAAACCAGTTTTACCATGTGTGAAGACCTAGTCAACCAGCATTAGCTACTAACAATGATACGTAATTAGTGTGCTACTATACATAAGAAATGATCATGAAGAACGATAGGGTAACAAATAGTACTATTACATCAGTAATTAGCACTAATTTAGAATGTGTACTGGTCTCAAGAATGTTAAGGTCAAGGTCACTTATAAGCAGTGCCGTAACGAAGGGGGGGGTACGGGTGGCGCGCCCCTGGGCGGCACCGAGCGAGGGGGCGGCAAGACGCAGTGTTGTGCATATGCTGGCGAGCCTGATGGCATGTACAAATCTCTCTGATATCGAACGGAGAAGAAATACTAATTTACAAATTGCTTTTAAAGGTTTTTTCTTACAGTTTTTGGTCTGTGGCGTACATATGCCAAAATTTTCGCGCCTGCGGCGCGCAAATACTTTTAACATTGTACGTACTACTTACAAGTATAATCGGCAATAACGGCTCTATTGCCTTTGTTTCCTCTATGAACATTGAAATTTATTATTATTATTATTATTATACTATGTTTTACAATCTTGAAGTTTTTGGTCTGTGGCGTAGATATGCCAAAATTTCGCGCCTGCGGCGCTCAAATACTTTTAACATTGTACGTACACAATACAGACTACCGACAATAACGGCTCTACCGCTTTTGTTTCCTAGCATAGACATTGATATTTATTACTATTACACTATGATCTACAATATCAACTTCTTAACACATATAAATGAATATACATCACCAGATAATTCTAAAATTTTCGAGCCTGGGGCCATCGACTATTTTTTGACATTGGATTGTGAAACAAGCAAAAATTTAAAACAACCAAAACGATCCCAAACAACGTGAAACAAAGACTCACGAGACAAAAACGTACACTTTAACTTGCCATTATGATGTTCTGGTTATTTAATGTGAAGCAAACGAATATTCTAAAGGGTAACACCGAGGCCGGGGGGGGCGGCCTCGTTGTGCATACCCTGGGCGGCTTTAGGACTCGTTACGGCACTGCTTATAAGAATAAGTTAAAACTGAACGATCCATTTAAACCAGCTGGATTATAATTAGCAATCGTTCTTTGTTATTTATCATATAATTCCCGTTAAGGTTAATACAGGGTAGTATTGGTTATATATCAAGTGTAAGTATAAGTGAGTTGACCTCGCAGCGCAGAAGTGTCACTTTTAGCGAGCAATCCATGGGGCGCGGTTGGCATTTGAGCAATTTTGAATATACCGAGTCCGAAGGAGGAACCACGCCTCTTTTGTATCGAACTCGCATGTAGTGTAGCTGTGTGTGTGTGACTGGTTGCTCGTGCTTTATAGCCATCGTGCGAGGCAGATACTACCAATACTCGCCGGCACACACTACATGGAATCGCTGCTAACCAGCTGCTTTCCTCGAACCGAAACTCCGCATCAAGAGCGATAACCATGGGTACTTTACGCTTGACGGGTGGAACCTTCATTCTGCACCTGTTCCAGTTCCTCAGTAAGTACGTGCTAAGTAATCGGTAATGAAGCGTGATGCTATTAACTTAAAGTAATCTTAGTTAGTTCAAGTTTACATAGTTGCACAAAGTCGTACGGTGCATCCAGTGATCCGTTAATCTGTTAGTGCAGTGGGCTGGATTGTGATCTAAGTTCTGACATGGAATTTAGCGGCAGATGTTGTAACTAAAGTTCTTCTTCTTATAGATTATTTTGTACAACTCTATTCTGAGAGGACATGTATGATCTATGATCAACAATATTCATATCCATTGTAGTGGTCAAACTTAATCCAAACTTTTGCCAAAAGTGCGTAAACCGGGATAACTAGGTTGACTGGGAAATCACTGGACCTGAGTTTGTACTAGGGAAACGCAGGTATAAACTCCCAGCGGAGGAGCTATTCTAAATTTGGCGACATCGCATTTGTAACAGAAGTCCCGCTGCACTCAACCAAAGTTGTTAGATCTAAAACAATCTGTGAAGTTATGGCATTATGTAGTTGCATATATAGTAAAATTTTAGTAAAATTGTAGAATCAGAAAAAAATATTATTGTTAGTGTGTGCCTGGTGTACTTGATTATGATGGTTAATGCTTATTTGATCTCAGTAATCTTGAAGAGATGTTTATCCGATTATGTTTTGTAGGTTTATCAGCGGCTAGCAACTCGAGTACTGTAATTACTTCCAATATAACTTTGCAAATCCTCCGATCGGTGCCTGAACAAGTTCAAGTGCAATGGTACTTCCGCACAGCCTTACAGATCGAACAGTGTCAAGCACGCTATGACCCATGGAAACCGGCACAGGTATTCTATCTATCTGTCTTTCTATCTATCTATCTATTAGTCTGTCTGTCTGTCTGTCTGTCGGTCTGTTTGCCTGTCTTTCTATTTACCTACCTATCCATCTATTTATCTATATGTCTATGTATCTTATATCTATGTGTCTATCTATCTATCTATCTATCTATCTATTTATTTATCTATCTATCTGTCTGTCTGTCTGTCTGTCTGGCTGTCTGTCTCTCTGTCTGTCTGTCTGTCTGTCTGTTTGTTTGTTTGTTTGTCTATCTATTTATCTACCTATCTATCCATGTATCTTTCTATCTACCATCTATCTATCTATCTTCCTATCTATCTTTTTGTCTTTTTATCTATCTGTCTATCTATCTATCTATCTATTCTATCTATCTATTTATCTATTTATCTGTCTGTCTACCTATCTATCTATCTATCATCTACCTATCTTTCTATCTGTCTATCTGTCTATCTATCTATCTATCTATCTCTCCATCTCTCCCTCTATCGATCTATACTATTATAAGCTACTTCTCAGAAGGTACTATATCCCAAAAGTTACAGGAGAGAATTGACGGCCGATGGAAATTTGAATCACTCGTGCAAATCCCCACAGACGGACTTGATTTGGATCAAAAGCACAGTTTCACGCTACCCAATCTGACCAGCAACACTTCCTACGTCTTGGTTCTTCTATGCAAAGACACTCAAGGCAACCAGTACTCCTCCAACCCGACCTTCTTCAGTACAAGTAATTACATTTCGGTTATAACATTGCGCCATTAATACAGTGATGTTACGAAACCTTAGGGGAGGCAAGCACTCTCGTGATGATGTGCATAAGTACATCATATAGTCGTGGAAGCACATATGCATGCCAACACGGTTTTACAAGTAATGCAACCTAATGACTCGATTGCGTGTCTGCCGGCAACTGTATTGCTCTTGTAGGGAGCGCAAAACATCGGGGGACCTTACACGAACAACACCCTGAACAAACAAACAAACAAACAAACTTTTCCAACACGTCATTTTTTTCATCTGATTAGACTTCGTACGAAAATTTCACCGAAGATTTCACGGGAATTTTAACTAGGTGCATGAAACCGATGATTGCCGATGTTAGTTCGCCGCCATCTTGCGCACCACTGTGTGTGATACCTTCAATCAGTTAATATCCAGTAACTCAACTACTTAGCCCTGTCCCAAGTTGATCTGAACAGCTTTATGATTATTACGTAATTAAATTGCTAGTGTCACTTTTCATGACAAAATCTGCTTCCAATGCGACCTGTTATATACCACGTCCGCCATGACTGCACGATCCTTTAGCCAGTCTATCTATACACCAGATTGACATCTTTCAATGGCTAATGATATACTAATGGAACTATAACACGAAATAGATACTGGCGTGAATCCTCCTGCGCATTACCGCGACGTGAAAGCAGTCGACTACGTCCACCGACACACTGCAACCAGAACATCATCCATCTTGGGAGTAGAACCGTTTCCTTGGACAAAGTCATCCAGGTCAAGGACGTCACCTTACAACACAGCATTAGGTCGTTTAGATGATTAGTTATCAACCTTTAGTTGGGTATTATAATGCTATTAGGACAAACCAGGAATCGCATGCGGTGTTGTGGGTTTCATCATCATCAACATCACCCTTGTCATGGCCGTCCGAAAATATTCACTGTGGAGGTTGGAACGGTATCGACTGCGCAGCGCT
This sequence comes from Leptestheria dahalacensis, assembly GCA_022114935.1. Taxonomy (NCBI): domain Eukaryota; kingdom Metazoa; phylum Arthropoda; class Branchiopoda; order Diplostraca; family Leptestheriidae; genus Leptestheria; species Leptestheria dahalacensis. The sequence goes on along the minus strand of JAIQCU010000020.1, from coordinate 17,441 downwards.
CAGTAAGTTGGTTAACTTTGTGCTTATTGCTTCTTCTCAGTCGGCTCTTGCTTCATTAACCCTGTCACTTGAAGCGCATGGAAATGCACGAGTTATACGCGCAGGCCGCTGCTTTCGATCTATATCAGATTGTTATTAATCCATTTCTATCGCAATACGCTTCACTGTGATACTAATTTTGTTTTATATCTTTTATTCAAGGTATATGGGCGGTTCTAGCAACAGATCATCGTACTACGACCTAGTGGCCTGATTCAGTGTTGACATTTTCCGGTTTTATGTGTCTGTATAGTCGGTATACTACTGCGGTGAACAGTTGCATGCACTTTGATCTTTTCAGTGCGTCTCTGATCCGTCATGAATTATTCAGTGAAGGTGAATATTCTACTGCTTTAAAAGCATTTGCATTTTTATTTATCAGCATTTTCTATCACTGGAATTATCGTTTCTTAATTATAATTATATTTGGAAACTGGACTCGTTTGTTTTACCTAACCGAGGAGGAAGTAGTTCACGAATCGGCCGCTAGGTGGCAGCATACACATTAATTAATTTGATGAATTCATGTTGTTAACACATAATAGTTTGAATGATTCCTTTTCCTTAATTCGTATATAAAATTATTATCTATCTTTCTGATTTATGTTAATTTAAAAACTGATATTACGGATATTGGATATGCAAGGACCTTGGATAATACTGATGTTACTGAGCCGTCTGCTATGGTTATGTCAAAACGAAACAAAACAAACCGTTGGAACAGTGTTTGACGTCAACGTCAACTAAGATTCAAACAAAAAGGAGAGAGAGTACGTCCAAAAAGCGACTTCCGCTCACCATGGGAAGCTTTATCTCCAAGTCTGTCGAGCAAAATATGAAGAAGAACCAGGAATTTATGCTCGAAATGAACCGGATTACGGTATTTTAATAGTCGAAGTTTCATTCAGTTTCAAGAATTAACCTCGAATGAATAGACACACAACTTAATTGGTGTTTAAAATAAAAAGATGGAGAGGCAAATACAAATGCAGAACCAGATGAGAGAACGGATGCTGGCGATGCAGATAGCCCGGGCGCGAGATCTCGTCTACTGGTTCGGCTCGTTCTACGCCCTTGCCGCGTTTGGTATGATTGGAGGGTAAGCAGCATCACAATGTATGTGCATCGTCAATCTTGCGTAACCCTATCACCACAGGTATCGGAAAACGAAACGCCCTGGCGTGCTGTTACCGCTACTCCCGCTGACCTTCATACTCGGTTATCAAGTGGATATGGCTTATGGCAATAAGCTGCACAGGATGCGAGGTGAACAATCAGCCCAGTCTACCTTTCGAGTCACGGTTGTCACATTTTCAAATCTTACAGCTGAAGCAGAAAACATCATGCAGTTTGAAGCCGACTTGCTGACGACGCCGTTCGGCCTCCCGACGCTGTCGACGATCGACCTGGCGAGGGCGGAACAGAAGGAGGAGAAAATGCTACACGCGGGGCAGCCTCCCGTCTTGTAAATATCCGACAAAGGGAACCTTGTTAATTTATGTGTCTTTATTGTCGTATTTCTGTACAGGCACTTGGTAGTTTTGTAAAATCTTCATCGGTTGTATCTGTTTCAATAGACAATATGGGATAATAGTTGGCGTGTTATCTTTTAAATGTAAGCAGTAGCAGTATAGTAAATAATCAGTTTTTAAACTTGCCACTAAAAGGGTATATTTATCGAGTATTTAAATTCACAAGGTTATATACAGCAGTTATAGTGTTCTCTCCGACTTGCGCAACTCAAGCGGAATCACTGTCCGAAATCTGGGCGGTTTATTAAATTATTACCCGATACCTCAAGCTTGAAAAAATATCTCGGGGCTTATGTATTATGACGTCACGTCACGTGACATGACAGGGGAAGGATGAAGCTGATAGCCTCACCGTCAAGATAAATATAATAAAATCTTGGATATGTCTGAATTTATTTAACTATAATCACTAAATTTTATTGCACTTGAAATGATGATTTAATTAAATTCTAACCTTGGCTATTAATATTATTGCTATTAACATAGAAGATTTTAACAATGACGATGCAACTACTTTCACCGCGCTGTAGGTATGCCGTTCTCAGATAAGATTAAACCGAGGGTTATAATGAAGATAAAGCAGCACTTTGCCCTTAGCTCCTGTTGTTGATGTCAGAGCTTGACTTTCAGTTCAAACCCGAAACCACTCCTCTTAGTGAATAATGTTTTGCTTCAAGCTAATAGGCATCGTAACTACTTTCTTAATTTCAGTGAAACTGATTTATAATGTCGGACATTTCCTGTACTCTGTATTCATCGGCGCGCTGCTCAAGAGAAGTTTGGATTTGAGGAAACACGGACCCTGGGCAGGTGGTTATTCAACTTAATCAGTTTTCTTTTCCAATTGAAGTGTTGAGTAAATTAAAACTGATTAGATAATTTGATGATAATGTTCAAATTATATGCAGTTGTAACCGGATCGACTGATGGCATCGGCAAAGCGTACGCATTCAACGTAAGTACGCTATGACCATTCCCTTTTATTTACAAGGCAATAAGATGTAATTACGTTTAATTCATTTAAATCTAATTGATTATCGTGTGAAACTAGCTGGCTTCTAAAGGTCTCAATGTGGTCCTGGTCAGCAGAAACCCGGACAAGCTCCGCAACGTTGCCCAGGAAATCGGTATAGAATCTCATTTTCTTCACTTAATTCAAATTAACCTTAATTTTTTTAACATTCTTTAGAAAGACGATATGGCTCGGTGAAAACAAAAACAATCGCTGTGGACTTCACCGACGCCAGCGACGCCGTTTACGGAAAGCTGCGCTCGGAACTCTCCAAGTTGGATATCGGAATCCTCGTCAATAATGTCGGGATGATTTCTCATGATTTCAACAGTTTCTTTCGCACAAAGGACAACGATAAATACTGTCATGACGTCATCAATTGTAACGTCATGTCGGTGCCACGTGTCACTAATATCATCCTGCCCGGAATGCTGGCTAAAAAGAAAGGAATCATAATCAATGTATCTTCCATCAGTGCTGGAATACCGACTCCTGGAATCACAGTCTATGGGGCTACAAAGGTTACAGTCGCTAATTAATATCAGTTTATAATGAGTTAGTAAATTTCATAATAAAACATTAAATTTACGTTGTATTATTGGTTTTTATTATTAGTAATATTAAAATATCCCATCGATATAAATTATTAGATACCATGTATTATTTATATATTTAATAAAATGTAAAAAGTAAACATAAATATAATAACATTTAAAGTAACCGAAAACGGAAGTTAGTAAGGCAAATAAAAGAAAATCAATTAAAGTTAATTAGGGTTGTTAAATCCCCAGTTTATAAAACCCTTTTAAATAATCAGATTAACGATTTCGTCTTGTTGACGTTGACCTAATCAAAAACCATTTCAACAGGCATTTGTTGACAAATTCAGCGACGATTTGCGCATCGAAGTCGAGGGACATGGAATAGTCGTTCAGGCCGTCCTACCGGGCTCCGTCAGCACCAACATGACACGTACCGTCCCTCAAGGTATTGGGAATCCGGTTCCGGAAGCCTTTGTCGAGGCTCATCTGCGGACTCTGGGACTGGAAAGCCGAACGGCTGGTTACTGGATTCACAAGATTCAGGTATTGTTTAACACTTATTTAGATCAGTCATTTAAAACTCAGTAATGGATACTGATATTCATAAAGGCCAAAACTATTTAGATGGATATATAGGTGAGTAGGTAGACAGGTAGGTAAGTGGATAGATGGATAGATGGATAGATAGATGGATAGATACACTGTTTCTTGTTTCGAGTACGCCGTCCTAAATTTAAAAAAATAGATGGATAGATAGATATTGATAGATAGACTGACAGACAGGCAGACAGACAGACAGATAGATAGATAGATAGTTAGATAGAAAAATAGATAGATAGATAGGTAAGTAGACAGACAGATAGATAGATATTGATGGGTAGACAGACAGACAGACAGACAGATAGATAGATGATAGATAGTTACTGATAGATAGACAGACAGGCAGACCGACAGACAGATAGATAGAATAGATAGATAGATAGATAGTTATTGATAGATAAACAGATAGAGAGAGACAGACAGGTAGATAGATAGATTAGATAGATACATACATTGGTAGATAGGTAACATGATGACGGATGACAATCATACACCGTCAAGATGGCGGACACTCGACGATGCACAGACCATATAGCACACGAACAAGATTACATATTTGATTCCATCAAGTGTAATAGTCACTTTCACATTATTCATACTGTTTAACTTAACGAGACATCAACTTAACATTAATATGTTTCCCTCTTGGTTTTTAGTTGTACATCGGCGAAGTGGCTGGCTTCTTCTTTCCAGAAACTACAGGCCGATTCTTCCTGCAGCTACTTCTCAAGATGAAAGAAAGGAACGCAGCTGCCAATTAACTAGCACGCTGTAGAGATTTCCTCTTTGCTAAATCTGACGATGTAGACGACCTTCGTAAATAAACCATCGAATTTTAGTGTTCGAGTTTAACTTAACTTGTCTTTAATAACTGAAAGCCTTTAATTATATATAATACTAATGAAAAATATGACTCTACACCGTATTTTCGATTAAGACTCTTATTGAGCCCTTGATCTACCCTAGTCCTGATCTACTAGACTTAAAGAATCGAATCATGGATTTAGAAACCTACGCTCAGTGAACCGGTTTCAGCTAACAACATTATGGACATGCATGTTTATAGTTAATCACATTCAACTCAGTGAATAACGAATTGTATTATAATTAATCTTAACGGATCATTTCACACATTCCAATTAGTTTGAAAAGCTACTGTTAAAACAGGTTCTTATCACTGTTTACCCTACTGACCTTTTAGAGCAGAGCGGTGCAGCGCGATAACTTCAATCTACAAGGTTCCCAACATATCAGTCTTTGTCGATAGCTAGTCATAGTAGCTACGAAAATGACTTGCTTTCAGTTGATAGGCTTTGTAGCTACTCTTGTCGTTTCAGTCAAGTTAATTTATAATGTCGGCCATTTTCTATATACCGTTGTCCTCGGTGCGTTATTGAAGAAGAATGTAGATTTGAAGAAGTATGGACCTTGGGCAGGTATTACGTAATAACATCGACAGATTAGGAATAGAATTTGAATCTATATGTTTTTTTTAATTCGATTTAGTGGTAACTGGATCGACGGATGGTATTGGGAAGGCCTACGCATTTAATGTAAATGAAATCATCTATCTACCGTATTTATCTATCTATCTATCTGTCTGTCTGTCTGTCTACCTTCTGTCTATCTATGTATCTATCTATCTATTTCAGTACGTCTGTCTGTCTGTATGTATGTATGTCTGTTTTCTTTGTACCAATATATACCTACCTATGTATCTACTTGTCTATCTACGTATCTATCTATCTACCTATCTTCCTATCGATCTATCTGTCTGTCTATCTATCTATCTATATATCTATCTATCTATCTGTCTATCTATTTATCTATCTATAAATATCTCTGTCTGTATATATGTCTATATATCTCTGTCTGTAATATAAAATTCTCTGTCTGTTCGTTTTCTTTGGACCTACCTTTTTACCTACTACTACCTGTATATCTACTTGTCCATCTACGTATCTATCTATCTACCTATCTTCCTAACGATCTATCTGCCTTTCTATCTGTCTATCTTATCTATCTTATCTATCTTTCTGTCTGTCTATCCTGTCTGTCTGTCTATCTATTTCTCTATTTATCTCTATCTCTCTATCCGTCTATCTGTCTATCTATCTGTCTATCTATATACTATACTACCTGTGTATCAGTTTCTGTTTTTTGTGCCTACCTGTGTATCTACCTGTCTATCGATCTATCTGTCAATCTGCCTAATTTGATAACCCGAATTGCAATATTTTTCATCTTGTCATATCGCAGTTAATATCATCATTAAGAAACCGTTTTCGTATAATATGAATATTATAATGCACGTGCTATCATTAACATATAACTTTAAGGTGATGTAATTAAGTTTCGGTAAAAATAACACTTCGCAAGTTCCATTCACGTTTGGCATTGCTAAATAGCATTCCAGTTTATCTACAAGGCAATAAGATGTAATTGAATCTAATTAATTTAAACCAATTAACTATTCTATTCAACTAGCTGGCTTCTAAAGGTCTCAATGTGGTCCTGGTTAGTAGGAACCCCGACAAGCTTCGCAACGTTGCACAAGAAATCGGTAAGAACTCTCTTATCAAATGATTCTTTCACTTAATTACGATTAACTTTAACTGCCTTAACACTTTACAGAGAGACGATACGGCTCGGTGAAAACGAAAACAATCGCCGTTGACTTCACCGACGCCAGCGACGCCGTTTACGGCAAGCTGCGCTCGGAACTCTCCAAGTTGGATGTCGGAATCCTCGTCAACAATGTCGGGATGATTTCCCAGGACCTGTGCACCTTCTTCCGCATGAAGGACAATGATAGATACTGTCACGACATCATCAACTGCAATGTCATGTCGGTGCCCCGTGTCACTAATATCATCCTGCCCGGAATGCTGGCTAAAAAGAAGGGAATCGTCATTAATGTTTCTTCGATTAGCGCTGCAGTACCGACACCGCTGTTCACCATCTACGGTGCTACCAAGGTCTGGCAATTACCACGTTAACTTATCTCCTCAATAAGATTAATTAGTGACATTAGCAGGAGACATGATGGCTTAGTATGAAATCTTATAGATCTATAAGATTTGATATATAAGATTTGATAACTATAAGATTTTAGATCTATCTAAAAGGCTGTATATATAAACATAAATTTTCATTGCGTGATGTTCGTTATCAAACATTGATAAAACCTATGCCCAGTGTATAGATCTATAACTGTTAAATACTATATTACACTAAACTATCATATTGTATCATACTGTTCTATAATAGACATATTACTCTGTATTAGACTGTACTATACTATAGTACTATAGTATACTATACTATACTATACTATATACTATGCTGTACTATACTATTATATATACTAATGTTACACCAATGTATATAAATTTCATGATTGTAACTTGATTCTAGCATTATCTCTAATTGTTAATTACTGTGTCTTTAACTTGATTTCGGTAATTGCACAGGCATTCGTTGACAAATTCAGCGCCGATCTCCGCACCGAAGTAGAGGGACACGGTATCATTGTTCAAACCGTGCTACCGGGATACGTCAGCACCAACATGACGCGGACCGTCCCGCGCGGGATTGACAACCCGTCGCCCGAAACATTCGTCCAGGCGCAGCTGCGAACTGTCGGCCTGGAGAACCGAACTTCGGGTTACTGGCTTCACAAGATCCAGGTATTCCATCAATCCTTCATCGCATTGTGTAAATACAATACAAATTAAGACAAACTGGAATTAGTATTAAGTATTAGACCATAATTAACTTAAGTTGATACTCGACATCACTAAAGAATGAAGCGAAGCGACAAACTCAGACAAAAATCACTAGTAGGCTAATGTTCGTTCGATTTAGGTTAATTAGCTTATAGATTTACTATATAGTTAACGTTTATAATCAAGTAATCTAAATCGATGTTAAATTAGCTCATCTTTTTCTATAGCTGTACATCGGTGAAGTGTCACGTTTCTTCGCTCCGGAAGCCACTGGCCGCTTAGCCCTCAGGTTTGTGTACAAAACGAGGAAGAACGATATCATCGACAACTAGAAAAGAATTGCTTGAGAATTCTTTTCAGCTGGCTATTGTATTATTTTAAACAAATACAATAGATTCGGGATTGTACATTTTAAATAAAAATTAATTTCAAAATTAGTAATTGACGCGTGTAAAACGTGATTTGGTAATCTTTTGAATATTTTAAGTTATGTGTCTTATATCACAGTTAGAATGTATTCGATCTGATCAAAGCTAATGTTTCGTGCGTTATATTATGAGTACAGTGAATCACGTTAAGTTCTACTCGTAGTAAAAAAAAGAACATTGATATCCCATGTCCTACTTAGATTATTAATAGACACTTTAAATTATAATATGTTAGGGTGTTGGTGGTTAAATAAAGACAAATTGTAAAAGTACCTATTGTGCAATGCACACTAGTTACTAGCAAATTAAACACAACTACGTACTAGGAACTAGATAGATACGTAGATAGGTAGATATATAGGCAGGATAATGGATAGATGGATAGACACATGGCATCCGAAGAAAATGGATACGTAGATAGGTTGATAAACAGGCAGAAAGACAGAGATAGGTAGATAGATAAATAGATAGATCGATGGACATATAGTTACATAGATAGATACATGGCACCCGATAGAAGATATATATGTAAATAGTTAGACAGATAAGCAGATGGATAGGTAAATGGATCGATGGGTAGATGGATAGATGGATAGATAGATAGATGGATAGATGGATAGATAGATAGATAGATAGATAGATAGATAGATAGATAGATAGACAGATAGATAGATAGATAGATCTAGCATCCATTCTAAGCCTATAGCATAAGATTCTTAATATTCCGTTTTGGATTTGATATTGTTCACTGCATTTTCCACCTTGCTTAGTTTGTTATATAACAATTTTGAATTAACAACATCTAAGAAATTCAATTCAGTTCTTTCACTTGACTTAAATCAGATGTTCATCACCTATAAAGTTTTAGTTGTTTATTGTGGTTATATCTTAGTTTCGTTTGGTTTTGGTCTATTGTTTAGCGCGTTTACAGTTAATGAACATGTGGTTCCACGTATTCAAATTAAAACTGCACTCGTCACCGCAAACACACCTGACAATAACACGCCACGTACAATTCGAGTTGTGTGTGTATTGAACACAGGAGAAATAAATGAAAATGATCATGATATACTTTTCAATAGGTTCGTTATAAGATCTGGTCCGTTGCCTTCATGTCTTGCCGTTGGTAAATGTCCGGACCAATACAGGTTTTGTCTTCTCTGTCCGAAAGGTCTAAAATAGTTATAGACAAGTAGATAGAAAGTTACACATATTAATGTATAGGTAGACAAAAGGATGGATCGAAGATATATACGTAGATAAGTAGACAGATGCATAGATAGATACATAGATACATAGACAGATAGACAGACAGATAGACAGACAGATAGATAGACAGATAGATATTTAGATACATATATAGACTACTAGCCGTAACTACTATATACTACTACTACTAGGCTGTAAAACATAAAACTATAGTACTATAAACTACTAGGCCGCACGGCGGCAAGACTCGAACACCAAATTTCGAGTACGCCGCCTTTTTAATTAAAAAAAATACATACATAGATAGATAGATAGTTAGATAGTTAGATAGATAGATAGATAGATTGATTGATTGATAAATAGATAGATAGGTAGATAGGTAGATAGATAGATATACATAGATACATAGATACATAGATACATAGACAGATGGACAGATAGATAGGTAGATAGATCGATAGATGGATAGATGGATAGACAGATAGTGTGATATAAGTGGATACATATACATATGTACAGTTAGATAGACGATATCATAATTCATACTTGATAATGCTGACATCCTATTAAACTAATCAAGTTAATTATCCCCCTATGTGCATTTGTACCAGTAAATTTTGTAAAAATTAGTTCGTAACTACTGATACTCATTCTAATCAATTTATAAATACTGTAAAAAGGGCTACTAAGTAAGAAATATTCATATTCATTACTAAGGCTATTATATCGGTCGTTGGTTCTTGATTCCAATGCATTTATCATCAGACACATTAATACAACAGAACTGAATACAGAAACATCATTCACTCCAATCGTAGTGCACGTAGCACAGGAATTCTTCAGACATGAGATCCGCTGACACAACAGAATCATTACGTAACAGTTTCATCGAACCGCAGTATTCAGGGCGAAGATTACTGCAATAACTGCTAACTAGCTAGGTATCAGCCACTCGTAATAGTATCTAATTCAATATCGATGAAATAAGATTATAACTTGTAAAGTTGTAACAATTACAATGAGTTGTGTAGAAATATTATACAGTAATAAAACAAAGTATAATTAGATGAATCAAACACTAATTACGTGTCAGCTTTAGTTAAAATAGTACTATACTAACTAAGTAAAACTAGTTTCACGCAAGATATGTACGAAGATCTAGAAACTTCGATATCCATCAACTTCGAACATCTTGTCTGGTTATTGCTTCTGTCACGTCCAAGGGTTCTTCAAAAACGCCTCCGGCACCCCTGAGGGGGAGCGACCGATGTCAACCCATAAATGGGCGTCTGCTTTCGCCTAATGCAGAAAACAGTTTGGCTGAACATTGCTATGGTGACGTGGAACTCTCCAGCGTGTCAGTTATAAATATAGAGCGCACGAACTGGAACATTCGTGTATCGCACATCGTCCGCATCGCACACGCGTCATCTTTACTCTAATCAGTTTATATTTATATAGTTTTTCTAAAAAAACTTCAAACATGAATAAAGTGCTGTGCACTTTTGTCTCCATCTTTTTAGTAGCAACTGTGTTTGCTATTCCCAAACCTAATAAGACTCGCGTCTTAAAAGATGAGGTACTTTCGTTAGAGTTCATCGTGTTGAAATAATTGAAGGTATACGATATGTTTGCGATTTTCACAGAATTTAAGCAATCAGACGCATTTCGACCACGGCGAGCACAACCCAGACTACGACCACGAAGCGTTTCTCGGAGACGAGGCCAGGACGTTCGACCAGCTAACCCCAGAGGAGAGCAAAGAACGGTTAAGGTAAACAAGGGTTCTCTTACCGTTAGCCGAATGAGTATAATAATTCTCCCCCTTGGGGATAATCACAGTAAAATCGTCGACAAGATCGACCGAGACGGAGACGGCACCGTGAGCAAAGAAGAACTCAAGTCGTGGATCCTTTACACGCAGAGGAGGTACCTGATGGAGGACGTCGACCGACAGTGGAAAGCCCATAATCCCGACAACAAGGAACTCGTGCAGTGGGAAGACTACAGGAAACGCGTTTACGGATTCATGGACGGGATGGAGCCGTCGGAACTCGAGAAAGACGAGGAGGGTTTCTCCTACAAAGATATGCTGCGTAGGGACCAGAGACGCTGGGGTATCGCCGACACCAACGGAGATAATGCGCTCGATAAGGTTCAACTCTCGTTTTTTCACTTTCTCATACAACTTCATAAAATCCTTAATTACAAATTCCAATCATAGGAAGAATTCATGAACTTCCTTCATCCCGAGGAAGCCCCGCACATGCGCGACGTCGTCGTACTCGAGACCATGGAGGATATCGATAAAGATAACGATGGAAAGATCTCGTTAGCCGAATATATTGGTAATTATCCTTGCCTCAATGTGTATATTAGCCAATACCTAATACTGTTCTTGCCACATAGGTGACATGTACAGGGGAAATTTTGGCGAAGAAGAGCCCGAATGGGTTAAGAACGAACGGGAGCAGTTTTCCCAGTATCGTGACAGGAACAAGGACGGCTTTATGGATGCCGAAGAGGTACTGTTCCGCAGCATATTAAATTAACCCCCTAGAACTACGTTGATATTATAATTTGTTCATAGGTGAAACAATGGATCATCCCGCCGGATTTTGACCACGCCGAAGCCGAAGCCAAACACCTTGTTCACGAGTCCGATTCCGACGATGACGGCAAACTGACCCGCCAGGAAATTCTCGACAAGTACGACCTCTTCGTCGGATCTCAGGCGACCGACTTTGGAGAGGCGCTTACCCGTCACGACGAGTTCTAAAAAAAAAAAAAAAACAATCCATTCGTACGGAAAATAACTGAAAGAGGAAACATATCTTTCACACTGCCTTTTTACCAAGTCTTCTCTTTATCAATTGTCTCTGTTCTCTTATTCTGATCGGTTTAGAACAAAGAAAAAGGTAGCTTCTTTTTTTAAAATGTTGACAAACCCACCTACCAAAGCGGTTTAGTGCCATCTTCGTTTAAATTTGACCTTTTTTTAATTCTTGTTTGAATCTCTCTGTTTCTTCTTTTTAACTGTTTTTTTAATCAATCTTTTCCATTTTTTTGCGAATATAAATATTCTGCGTGCCAATTTTCCTAGAAGCGTATGCAAGAGCTGCTTATTGTAGTCCAAGCACGGGCATTCGTTTTTTTAATTACGAGAATGAATAAAATAAACAGAATTGAGAAAAATACCGTGAAAAAATTGGGATTTTTTTATTAATATTATTTTCAAATCTTCACTCTTGTTATGTGTTTTCTTCTTCTGTTTTTTCCCCTCCTTTTTTGTGTTTGTGAAGATCGTTTTCTTTCAATCCATCTTGGCAAACGGAAAATGATCTCATTTGTACCAAAAAGATGACATTTATGGGGAAAAATCAACTTTTTTCACTCTCCCATTTTTTGCTCAAAATTGTCTGTTGAAAAATCAGGATTTTTTTTTTTTAAAGACAAACAAGAAAAAATCCACAACGAATTTTTATAATTAACGACTATCGCCTCCAGGATCTCTCACCGTCCTCCTCCTCGTCCTCTTCGTAATTGAGGAGATCGTTGACTCCTTCCTCATCGTCGTTGCCGGCCTCCTCCTCATCTTCCGGTTCCTCCCCCTCGTCGTCGTCCTCGTCGGCTCCACCTCCTCCGACTGCAGCCAATCCGGGCTCGCTGGACTCCTCTTCCAGGGGCTTGCCATTGGACGGGCAGAACCAGGTGACTGTCAGCGGCTGCTCCCTAAAGGTTTTCCCCTGCATGAGGGCCAGTTCGGCCTGTTTGCGCGTGCGGAAGCGGACGGTCAGCGAGGGAACGGAATCATCCGTTTCGTGACTCGTTATGTCGCCGAACGACTGGAAATTTAACCAATATGATTTTTTAAGTCTCTTTTATTACTACATTTATCAAAGTAACTCTGATCAACTAACTTATGTAATTATTAATTTGTATTAAAATTTTAATTGAAAACCAACTCGTCTTAAAATCGTTAATTCATATTTTAATTTCGTATAAGTTAATTTGGTTAAGACTTAGTTAGACACTTAATTCAGTTGAGTCAAGTAAGATAATTAGTATTACAGCAAAGTGTTCCAGGACGTCTCCTTCCTGTCCAGCCTCAAATCCCGTGACGCGCAACTGGGTCGGGCGACGGTCGACCGACGCGTTCGGCGGGACGTAGTATCCACCGCGTCCCCTAAAGAATTTTTTTTAAATCAATACTTGGTACCTTATATTTTTTTTAAACAGAAATTGGACTAGCTAGACCAGTTTAATTACTTAGTTTAGATCATTATTATTAACTACCATTATAATTATAATTAACCATACTAAAACGCAATTCTGAAAAAATGTAAACACGTTCACCAGTCAAGCAATTAATAAAATACCAATATTATTCAGTTGAGACACACAAAAATATATATTACTTGTATTATAGTACTAGTAGCTAATCGCATATAAATACAGCTAACGTATTGGAATACAAGTCCCGATGTAAATAAATAGGTAATACAGATTAGCAATACCGAATACAACACTGATTAATCCAATAATAACTATTAAAAGTTAGTACAGTTTACCCGGGAAAGACGAGAAACACAACGCAATCAGAATACTAAAAGCCTACTAAGTCTAAGTATATTATAGGCGAAGTTATACCGGCCCCTGGATGGAGCTCCGCGTGCGATACGGGCCCTGCCTCTTCTGACCACTCCTCTGGCCATGCCTCGCCTGGGAGCTAGACTCATAGCCTGGGCACGCAGGTCCTTCACCTTCTCCAGCAGGGCTGTAGTATCGTCACCGGCCTGCTGCTTCTGGTACAGTTCGATCTCGGCGTCCAGCATCTCCTTCTTCAACTACAACACAGATTAACAGTTTTACTTTTAATTCATTTAACATTTAACGAGACAAAGTTAATAACGATAGCCACCGCAAATTTTTAGTCGGATTATACAAATTTTTAAGATGGATAACATCTGTCCTAAACACTTTCGAATCCTTTAGTGTTTTGTGTAAGGTTAAATTTCATCAAGCACAGATTAATGTAATAATAATGCATTCTAGTTAACACTACATTTGAATAATTACTAGGTAACCTTTAAAACGAAATATTAATAATGATTGTAATCGCTGATTGCAACTATACAATCGGATTAATACACACGTTAAGGTGGATAATACTTGTAATAATATCGAGTTTAAGTCTGGTTTAAGTCATAATTACAGTGTTACTGTGATTTAAATTCTTAATACTAATATTTATAATGTACTAAATCATTAAACAAAATCCAAGTCCAACTTTTAATTGATCAATACTAATTTAATATTAATTACAGCTTCCAAGGACTGTTTCCTGACGACAGCTCTGGGGGCACCAGAAACGGCCTTGATATTGGTCTCCTTCAGGACCGTGTGTTCCAGATCCTGTTTGAGTTTTTCGATGCTCTCCTGGAGCTCCTTCATGGTCTTGAGGACGACCGTCTTCTCCTCGGCCTTCATGGTGGCCTTGCTCTTCTCCAGCCGGTCAATGAGCACCCTCTGCTGCTGCAGCTGCTTGTGCAGCAGCTCCTGCTTCATGCGCTGCAGGTCGGCCTGCAGGACGGCTGCCGCTCTCTTCTGCTCCTCCTGCTTCTTCTTGACAGCTTCCTTGGCTGCCAGTATCTCTTGGTCGCGCTTGATTGCGGCCAGAGTCTGAAACATAACACAGTTAAAGTTAGTTCCCATGGTAAATTCTGGGTAAAACTTAGTATGATGTAGTAGTAGATGTAATAGATAGTTCGTAGTATTTAAAATGAGGATCAGCAGAGGTAAGTCTAGTTAATTTTAAAAAAAAAACATAGTACTACCCTCACCGAGGAATAGTTTGTCTCCATTGCTTTCTTTTCTGCACCACAGTACAGTACTTACGTAGATATATTTTAATGCAGTTTTTGTGTTCGTGATGTTAAACTCTCGCAGTAGTTAGTTCTAGGTAATCTGGCTTTGTCTGCCGTACTTTAGATCCCATTTAAATAATGTTCAGTGAATGAATTGTCCTTTTTACTTGCTATGTGTGTTTGTGAGTAGCAATCGAATGAAGATGACTCTTTGGCGGGTTGACTCGCCCGCAGTGGAAAAGAGGGCGAAGCATGCCCGGACTTGTTTGGCTCCCATGTGAAGAGACAGGACAACGATTTAACATAGAAACAGATAGGGAATTTGAAAAGGTGGGGAGAAAAACGGGAAAAAAAAGAAAAAAAAAACGTGGTGTGGAAAAAAGTGAACCATATGTCTCCATGCTGTTAAGCAATGGAGACAAAGATGCTGTGCCCAGACGTGTCGCAGAGGAAGACCACGTTGTCTGCGAGCATTACAATGACATTTTCATTTCGCAGGGGGGTAACATGTTCGTGTTTTACCTCTCAACTGGGTTGGATTATAAACGAGGGATGTTTCAGTAGATGGAAGGGCAATCTACGCTAACCGGGCTTGCCCCATAGGAGGAGCCAAACATAAGCAGCATTTTTCTTTTTTTGGGATAATACGACGAATGGAAATCTTAATGCTGACGTCATACTATTCAAGATAAACAGTCAAACGCTTATAACGTACCTGTTTTATCACCTAGGGAGAAATACCATATAAAATATTCAGTTTACAAATTCCTAAAACATGTTGTCACATAGCAAAAGTTTGTAGTCTTGGAAGAATCCCTCCAAGCTATAGGTTGCTATTAGTAATTGCCAATAGGTAGCTAGTTATTGAGATGAACAGCACACATCGAGGGCCGGCTGTATCTGTCTATTGCATTGTTATTTCAATACAAGCAACAGGCGCAGAGCTATCTGAATGCTACAGACGAACAGATGATTTTAATCTTAAGATTTCAAAATTAGCCACGGATTCCAACGTATCTATGGATAAGCCTTTAGAAAAGACATACAATAGATAATACTAAAGTTTTAACCCATTTACCTGATACGAGACGACTTGTGCCCGTTTGAACGCTGACAACGTGTAGTTTGAATTATAAGAGGATCTTTGCATCCGCCGCAATCTATGTGCCCAAGGTACAGAAGGACGATCACGTGATGACGAGACACCCTCGACGCTGTACTAGCAGTCATTTACGCCTTTAGCACAGACACCTACGCGTAAAACTTGAAAAAAAATCATATTTGGAAACTTTATGACAATTAAACCTTAATTCTTTTACATTTCCGTGTATTCAGCGAATTAGCGACGTCTGTACGAGTAACACAAAACTATACAATGGATTCTAGCATATCCAAGTCCAAATTAACTACGAATGCCTGCGTTTTAGCCGAAGAAGGCCGAGAAGAGCGCGGTCGGACGGCTGGAGGCTGCGGAGCCGTTCTAGTCGGTCTTGGAAGCGGGTTGCTCGGGCTCAAAGATCCTATTTCAACGTTAGCGTAAACAGGACCTTCCCGGAGTGGTGGTCCAGCGGTCGAGTACCCGAACGTCGTGCTGGTAACCACGCTGGCCATAAAGCGAGGGTCTCGGAAGGACACACGCGGTTTAAAAGGAACTCTGGAACTCTGAACAAAAAGATTACTGAACTTTGAGCTGTTTTCAACAAGTAGTTGCACCTGATAACGACAGTATCTACTAAACTTTGGTAGTTCAAAATACTTGGCTATTTCGTGTGCCGGTTCTAATGGATAAAAAACCCGAATTGGGATTTTCCGGAGTTTCGATCCTTTCTACTGGGGATTCCCGGGTCCTGCGGCGCGTCACTGGCACGGGTAAGGCATACTCGGGTACCGACGACCTAGAGAATATAAATAATTACTAGTGTAAAGCGTTTTACCGAAATATAAAACCGTTATTTCAGGCTAGTATATATTTGAATACGAACGGTGACGATATAGTTAACCTTGCGTCTGAAACTGGCTCAGGCTTGCTTGAATCTCTCCGCAGCTGTGTTGAATGGGACTCCTCTTGAGTACCGAGTTCCAGCTCTCTGTTTTCAGGGTTCAGCGCATCAACTTTCCTCTTGGACTTGCTGCAGCAACGGACGCCGCAGCAGAGGAACATCAGCGCAACGGTGAGCGAAACGGCCAAGAAGCAGCAGATTCCCAGCAGAACATAATCTATCCAATCCAGGTAAGGTGTACTGGGAGGCGTCGTTGTCGCAGGGTTGAATGGGACGAAGACCGGGACGATATTAGACGCTGGACTTGTATTGCCATTCGTATCAATCGAATGAACCCGAAGGAGTACCAGGTTGCCCAGTAGTTCCGCAGGTAGGAAGAAGTTGTACTGGACCGTTGATTCGGTCGCTGGAAGGATCGATCCCTGGTAGATGACCAAAGGATCCCGGCCTCCAGCTTGTGCAGTTAGAACGAAGTCAATCACTA